>JADRCD010137684.1:0-22385 GCA_019843815.1 Montemys delectorum | reverse complement strand
TTGTTTTTTTTTTTTTGTTTTGTTTTGTTTTGTTTTTTGTTACTGTTTCTGTCTCTTGGTCTGTCTCTATTTGCTGGTCTTTGTGTGTCTCTATTTCCGTCTTTCAGTCCTCAGAGACCACCTTTCCAGCCAGCAGTGGTGGTACTAGTTTATCTTCTCTGACCTACAAATGAGTCTTTCTGTGGGCAGCATCCTCTAGGTTTTCTGTCATTGTTACCCCTGTCTACTCTGCAGGGATCATGGCAGGATCCAACCGCTCCGGGGACCTCAAAGATGCCCAGAAGTCCATCCCAACGGGGACCATTCTGGCCATCGTGACTACATCTTTCATTTATATCCTTTCCTAAGGGTCCTTGTGCCAGAGGTGCCGAACTCTAATGCTGCTGCCTTTGCTCCAGTCCCTTCAGTCACACCCCCATTGTGCTCATCTGCAGTGCACTGTCCAGATTCAGGTTCTGACCACAGCCTGCCCTACTTGTATAGCCTTAGGTGATGTGCCACGTTAAAGCTTGTATAGCCTTAGGTGATGTGCCACATTAAAGCATGGCGCCTGTATCCCTGTCTCTTATGATTGTATTTGACACAATGTCCCTTTAGAAATATCCAAGAGAGGACCAGGGGTTGTAGTCCAGTGATAGAGTGTTTATCCAGCATGCACAAGGCCCTGACTTCAAATCTCCAGTAATACCAAAGGGAAAAAAAAAAGTACAACACACCATTGAATTGGTGTATGACACTAAGGGTGCACAGCCTTGGTGTTGGATGTAGTGTGGAATATGGCATGTCTTAGTTAGGGTATTACTGCTGTGAACAGACACCATGACCAAAGCAACTCTTATAAGGACGACATTTAATTGGGACAGGCTTACAGGTTCAGAGGTTCAGTCTATCATCATCAAGGTGGGAGCACAGCAGCATCCAGGCAGGCATGGTGCAGAGGAGACGAGAGTTCTACATCTTCATCTGAAGGCTGCTAGTGGAAGACTGACTTCCAGGCAGCTAGGAGTAGGGTCTTAAAGCCCACACCCACAGTGACACACCTACTCCAACAAGGCTACACCTCCAAAGAGTGTCACTCCCTGGGCTAAACATATACAAACCATTACATGGCATAAGCATAGACCACAGTTGCTTTTGTGAAACTGAATGTTCCGGAAGTCCTATCCTCCCAGGAGGGTGGTCGGATCACCAACCAAATACCTTTTGAATACCCTGTGGCTAGCACTCTGTAGCTAGACAGATATGAGGACAGTACCCAGAGGACTGTGGAGGTGTTGGGCACATCTGTGGGGACAGGATATTGAGATATCTAACCACTAGATGGCCCGGCTACAGGGTTGCTCCAGGCCCATGGGATGCCGCTGGCCAGCGTTCATCTACCTGGAGCTTGCATGCTACTCTCTTGCCCCAGGACTGTTTATTCCTTGACTTCAACTCAGATCTTTCCTGCATAGTGCTGTTTGGGGCCTGCATCGAAGGTGTGGTCCTGCGAGATAAGTATGTTGGGTTTTTACTACATGAAATGACTGTAGTTGGTATTGTCTTTCCTGAGGGAGACTTCAGCTTTGAAATTAAATTACCTCTGGGCCTCACATTTGTACATGAGTTAAATGCTCTTATCAGAGGCTCACACTGCCTTTTGCCTGACTAAAGCATTGGTGTGTCACCCCTTGGGCCCAGTGCCTGAAGATTGCTCAGGGAAAAGTTGAGGCCTGATGAAGCTGGGGATAGGGAATGAATACAGATGTGAGAATGGGAGAGATAGGACCTAGGGATCCCAGTCCTGCTGCTCAGTTAGCAGAATCTTAGTGTGGACCATTGTGGACCCTTCATTCTTAGGGTACCAGCTTGTCAGAATCTCAGAGCTTCAAGGGTTCCTATAAACTGCATGGCGAAAAAGTATGGTACCACCAGACCTACAGAGATAGACCTCTGCAGAAATAGCAATGGCCAGTACCTATCAGCTAGGGCTTCCTGCTCTTGAGAGGATTCTAGAGGGACAGTTTCAAGCCACCTAAGCCCAGGGAGACTGTCAGGCTGGCTGGGTTCTAGTTGGGTTGGGCCTCTGAGATGGGCTCCTTACCTTACTTCTCCCAAGCCTAGGGGTTCATACTTAAATAGGGATGAGATTTTTTGTTTTGTTTTGTTTTGTTTTTAACCTGCCTTCAGATCACTTCTTAGAAGCTCTACTAACCACCTTCCCTACTCACCTGTAGGTTTGGGGAGGCCCTGCAAGGGAACTTGGTCATTGGCATGCTGGCCTGGCCATCTCCCTGGGTCATCGTGATTGGCTCCTTCTTCTCCACCTGTGGTGCTGGCCTGCAGAGCCTGACTGGGGCACCCCGCCTGCTGCAGGCCATTGCCCGTGACGGCATCATCCCCTTCCTGCAGGTGAGTCCTTCACTCAAGCTGCAGCAGATGATGCTGGCTGCCCTGAGACGAGACGATTCAATGTCAGGTCCCTAAGAGTCTGTCCTGCAGAACTGTACCGATAGAATGAAGACAGGGGACATATGTCTTGCTTTTGGACTCTACATTGGCTATCTCACACTAGCTGCTGGGCTGAGGGTGCAGACCCAGGGCAGAGGTCACCCGGTACTATAAAGTCCTTTTCCAGTGGGCCATGTTTATCCATTGACCTACTGAGGCCGTGCCAAGGATGGTCCACTGGTATTAACCATGGACTTGGTGTTCCTGGACCTAGCCTCTGTAACTGGGACTGAGGTTCCTGGAGTGAACTTAGAGGTACAGGATGCAATTAGAGTCTTGGGGTGATGTCATCAAAGTGTCATAGCCCATTGGCTTAAAGGTTGTTTGCCAAAAATTCCAGAGACTGGAGACTGACCACACCAAAAATGATTGGAAAAACAAAACAAAAAACAAAAAAACATGGAGGTTCAGGTGTGGCAGGACTGTAGTCTATCTGTGTGGCAATTGGGTTTTCTTTTGGACTTGACCTCTAACAGCATGGCGATATGTGACTACAGCTAGGTTTTGCTTGTAAGCCTTTATGTTCCATTGTTAAGATGGTCAGATGACACTGCCTTGCAGATGTTCCATTAGCACAGGCATTTTCCTACCCCAGCCCACCTACCTCTCTCCATACTGTAGGTGTTTGGCCATGGGAAGGCCAACGGGGAGCCCACGTGGGCCCTGCTGCTCACGGCCCTCATCTGTGAGACTGGTATCCTCATCGCCTCCCTGGACAGTGTGGCCCCCATCCTGTCCATGTGAGTAGCCTGTGAGAACACCAGGGTGGAGGGTGTGAGGACTTGGTTACCGTTTCTTCCTATCTGAACATAAGGTAAGGACTAAAATACATAGAGGGTAGGCACAGAAGGCCAGGTAGTTGTGCTGTGGGCACACAGCTGTTGGGCCAGCTGAGGGCAGACAGCTGCTATGGTAGGTGCAATGGCTGCCCCTGTGGTATATGCCCAGGGACAGTAGGCATGCGACTTGTTCGTAGGGTCTCTCAGCTGCTGTGTGGAGGCCTGTAGAGGAGGCTCCATTGTGTAAATAGGTTGGGTCTCCCTAATGCACGAAGGATAGTGCTGTGCCATTGTGGGTGGTCAGCAGCCTCACTGGGCCTTCCACTCCAGGTTCTTCCTCATGTGCTACATGTTCGTCAATCTGGCCTGTGCTGTACAGACCCTGCTACGCACGCCCAACTGGCGTCCACGCTTCAAGTTCTACCACTGGTAAGGCCTTCTGTGTGGATGCCCCGAGGGACCCACAGACCTGAGCACATGCAATCTGTTTTGGAGGCTGCCTGCTGTTGGGTGTAAAACTGTTTTGGTGGAAGGAGCCCCAGTGAAGTCCACGAGGCCGTGGTCCCGTCCTGGCCTCTTACTCATACTTGTGTTCCTGAGTACACATGTGATTCGTATGTCAACCTGGTCCTCTCCAGCCAGAACTGTGGAGATCCCAGAGCTGCCAGTGTTCTTCAGGCCTCTTTCCCGCACAGTGCTGGGTGGGTGGATGGAGCCCATTCTGTGTTCTGCATGTAGTGGGGTGTCTTGTGCACCTCAGGAGGGAGACAAACAGTTGCACTGTCTCCAGGCTGCAGCTGTGTCCCTGGGAACCATTTCAGATTTCAGGGATGACTGAGTGGCAGACCTGATTGCTAGGGGTCATGGGCTGATATTCTGTTCAAGGACGAGTTTCATAATAGGGAAAGTGCTGTTGGTGAAGCAGGCTTTCAGATGCCACTTGGGGGCTTACGGGCCCGGTCTGAACTTCATGTCCATCAGGACCCTCTCCTTCCTTGGGATGAGTCTCTGCCTTGCGCTGATGTTCATCTGCTCCTGGTACTACGCCCTCTTCGCTATGCTCATCGCTGGCTGCATCTACAAGTACATCGAGTACCGTGGGTGAGTGGCAGCCCCTCAGAAAGCCGTTACTTCACCACCCTCCTCATGCTCACACAGAACCAGAGCAGCTACTTAACCTGCCTAGGGCATGAGTCTGAGTGCTGCTGCTGAGGTCTCATGGAGGTTAGACACCCTGTGAGTCCTAGGTGTCCTGTGTCATCCCCTAGTCCCAGCCAGGCTGATTTCCTGCCCAGAAGCTGGGCAGGGTTTTTGTTTTTTTTGTTTTTGTTTTTGTTAATTCACGTGTGTTCTAATTTATTAACAGGTAGCATCTATGGCTACCACTGTTGACAGTGTGTTAAAGGAATTTGGCCCTCTGTCAACCATAGTACTGTCATGTCCCAGGAGCTATGTTACATTTCAGAGTTCTATCCCCACCCACAAAGTTACCTTTGTCCTTCCCTGACATTTCTGTCCTCACTCTAGGCCTTGAGACCAATCTAATTCAGGGCTTCATGTCGTGGTCTCACCCTCATTCTTCTTCTCTCTGTCCCTGAGGTCCCCAGTGAATGGTACCACAAGAAAGTCCTGCTGCTTGAACCTTTTCCTTTTACCCAGTAGCCCTGCTTGTCCTGGGAAGCCCCTTCCTGTCGGGTTTACAGGCCTTGTGAATGTCCGAGCTAGGTAAACATTCTAAAGAATGCTCCTGTGACAAGGTGGCCCTCCTCTGTACCCACACAGGGCTGAGAAGGAGTGGGGGGATGGCATCAGGGGCCTGTCACTGAACGCTGCCCGCTATGCCCTGCTACGTGTAGAACATGGGCCCCCACATACCAAGAACTGGAGGTGAGTACGCCCCACAGCCACAGCCCCGAGATAGCAGAATGGGGCAGAGACCCTTATCCTGGCAGCTGGGTAGCGCTGTCTCAGAAGCTTTTGCTTTTGGCCCTCTGGGGAGAGATCTGACTGGGCATCACTGCCAAAGAATGGGAGAATAGCCAGAGATGGGTCCTGGATAGCCAACAAGCCACCAGCAGTATGGATTGGAGGCATGCTCCTCTAAGGGAGTTTCCTCTGTCCTAAGGCCAAGCAAAGCAACCTTAGCCGGGACACCTGAAGCCTCAGACACAAAAGTCCCACCTGCCCCACCTGCCCCACCTGTCCTTCCCATCCCACCTGGTCTTCCTGGGCTGTCTGTCTACTTGCCCTCCCATCTCTATCCCATCTGGCTCAATGAGCATGGGAGCCCTGTGTGTTGCCGTTGTAACTCGTGTCCCCGCCTATCCTACCACAGGCCCCAGGTGTTGGTGATGCTGAACCTGGACTCTGAGCAGTGTGTGAAGCATCCCCGTCTGCTGTCCTTCACCTCTCAGCTGAAGGCTGGCAAGGGCCTGACCATCGTGGGATCTGTGCTGGAGGGTACCTACTTAGACAAGCATGTGGAGGCCCAGAGGGCTGAAGAGGTAGGCAGGTGGAGTGCCTGGTGAATGAGGTCCGGGCGGCAACCACCTAAGAAGGGCTGAACCATGTCCTGCATCTCGAGGCTTAGGGGCACGATTTGTACATGTGCTGCCACTGATTTCTGTCAGGGTGGCTACTGCGTCTGAAAGGATCAGAAGTAAGACTTGAAGAGATGAGATGTGTGGTCTCCTGAGACAGAGTGGCTGTGTCAACTGCCATGGGACTGAATCCCTGAGGGCCCCCATGCCTAGCCTTGGCACTTCCTTTCTGGTGTCTGTTATAGTTCCCTGTGCATCTCAGCTCCTTCTAGTAGAGATTGTGGCTAATGAGGCTGTGTGTTGCCAGATATCCTGACCCTTTGGATAAGGGGTGGGTAACCAGAACCTGCTCCTAGTTTGTTGGTCCTGTAACTCCTGGGCTTCTTCTACATAGGCTTTTTTATTTCTCTGCATTCAGTTGTGACAGGAAACCTCCAGCCTAAGCAGAAACAGAACTGTACTGTCCTGAGTCCCTCATGTCCACCTCGAGCCTCTGCTGTCCTCACAAGGCCAGGCAGGGTCCTGTCACCTCCAGTGTCCAGCTACCCAGATTGTCATAAACCTTTTTTTTTTTCTCTCAAGACAGGGTTTCTCTGTGTAGCCCTGGCTGTCCTAGAACTCACTCTGTAGACCAGGCTGGCCTCAAACTCAGAAATCCACCTGCCTCTGCCTCCCAAGCGCTGTGTCACCACTGCCCGGCTTATCAGAAACCTTTTTACTCCTCTCTCTCCATTTGTTTGTGGACCTTACCTAAAGCTCCATCGTGGCTGCTGTGTCTTGGTGTCACTCTCTTCTCTGGAGGGAGTTGATCAGTGAGCTTTTTTCTTATGGCTATCCTTATCTGGTTTTGTGCATTCAGGCTTCCTGTTGTCTGTGTGTCTGTAAGCTGCATCCCAGTTTCTGAGTCTAGTCCATTCTGGTTGAACTATGGAGTGGATTCTGTGGAGTGTTTTCTGAGGTAATGGCTATTGATAACTCTGGTCTGGAGTGACAATTCTGTGGCATTTTCAGTGATGACATCTCTTGCCCAGCCAGCCTGTCAGGCCACTTTGAGATTCAGCAAGTTCAAAGAGGACAAGAGAAACAATGGATCATTTTCTTGCCCCTCGAAAAGGACCAGCAGCATGTAGAGCCTCCGATCTGACCCCTGGCTGCTGCTGACTGCAAGCCCACAAATTTAAACATCATAGCTCTAGTCCTTAAGTTTGGGTAGTTTTCTGTCTTGTTCTTTGGTGTCTGACCTGTAGCTGGTCTGAGGGGCATTTTGTTATGGGAGAGAGGGTGGCTCTGTCTTGGAAGTGCTCTTGTTTTTATCTGTGTTATTTCTTGGGTACAAAGAGGCCAGCATCTACTTTAAGCAATGGTATGCTCATGTTCTTTCTCGGTGTCTCCTCCACACTCTAGAGGAGATCCCTGGAGCTAAGGCCACCCCTTGGATAGATTCTGAGGGTGTACATGGACTCTTGTTATTTGATGTCACTGGCAGAACATGGGAAAAGGTCTTTGTGTTGAAGTGAGTGACTGCTGGGGACCCTCTGACCCTGGTTTCAATCTCCATTCTGATAAGAAATGAGACAAGTACTTCACTTATGTCTGTTAGGTTCATTTATATTCTGTAGTGCTGGGCTGGGACCCAGGACCCCATATATGCTAGACAAGTGCTCACTCAGCCACTGAGCCACACTCAAACCTGGTTAGATGATTTTAATCTCTATGTGCTTTTAGGCGGAAGGGTTCTAAAGAATCTGATTCAGGAACGCATGTTGAGAACCAGAAGCTAAGTATTCGCCTCTCCTGATAACCATAGGAAAGGTTTAGCATTGGGATTAGTTATTTCTGTTGATCAGCAAAAGCAAGAAGGAGCTGCCCAACACCTGTTCCTCGTGCCAGCACCTGGGACCTGTCACTTTTCTGATGGAGCTCTGCCCTTTAGTCAGACTATGATCTGTAGTATTAAATGAAGACAGTTTGGGAAAGCCATTTTAAATAATCAAATCTTGTGTAAGAAACTTGTTATGGGAATTTCCTTAACATATCAGGATTAATATTACTTTCTGTCTCCTGCAGCATTTACATGAGAGGGCTTGAGGATTTGAGTCACCCTATCCTTACCTAACTAAGGGTCCTATCTTCCTCTTCTGTGAGGTTTCCCTACCCACAGTGGCTTTGGCAGATGTGCCAACTTCTTGTCTGGGCCAGATGCCTGCTTGGTCAGGGATCTGGCTTCTAAAGCTTTAGGCTGGGCAGGCGATTCTCTAGCAGTAAGGCAAGAACTAAGATCCAGCTCCAGCTCTAGCTCCTTGGGTCTAGCATGGGGGAAGCAATGTTGCAGCCAGTGTCAGGGACACAGGCATTACAAAGCCAGGGCAGGGGTGTGTAGGTACCCTGTACGGTAGGCATATCCTTCTGGTCAGTCCTCCACAGTGTTCTCTGTGCTGTGACCTTCAGCCAGTTTCAGCCCATAGGAGGACAGAGTAGCCTTGCCACATGCCATCGAGCTGAGTCAGCCTCTCTAGTACTTCTCCTATGAAACCCCCATCATGGGCACTGTCCTTCCTGTCTCTGAGCAGCTGTGTCCCTGTGACCACACCTCCCGCCTGGGCTGCCTCTCAGTCACTGGCGTGTTCCCCTTTTAGGACAGTGTGTTTAGATTGTTTCTGAATTACGCAGAATTCTATAAGTGGAACATGTTCCTGTGAGCCTGGTCTACCCTAGATGGCTGGCTGGTGGTTGGTGGAGGTGAACATAAAGTAAGGGAGAAGGTGAAAGAGGATGGCTGGGAACTGTGTGTATTGTCAGTACAGCTTTAGTTGTGGAACTGTAGTGCGGGGCAGTGTCTTAGTGGGGCCAACATAGGAGGCAGTTGAAATCAGGCAAAGGAGGGAGAAAAGTAAGTCTTGTGACCAGTGGAGCAAACCTAGACTGGGTGAAGTCTAAATTTGAGGTCTGGCCAGGGTGGGCTCAAATCACTTCCTCCCTCTTCTGGCTTTGGGGTCTCCAGGCATTCCTAGGCTCAGCCTGTCTCCACACGGCTGCCTTCCTTCTCAGATCTCTCTGTCCGTCTTCTCAAAGTTACTTGTTACTGGGTTCAGGGTCTCATTGAACAGTTAGGATTCCTCTGCAAGGATACTTTTTTCCAAATAAGGTCATGTTTTCCCATTTTGGCTGTAGCGCCGTCAAAATGAACCCCTCTTGGGAAGCCATTCAACCCCTCACTGTCCTCGTTCCCCAAGCACATCTACCTCCCATGCAAACTACATTCATTGCATTGCAGTCTCCAAACTCTCAAGCATCTATAAGTCTGAATCTCATCACAGACTACACGGAGAGGGACTCCTCTCTGTGCTAACTGTGAGATGTGGAAAACGTTTGCCTGACAGTGATGTGGTCTTCCTGTTCTAAAAGGGAGACTGCAAAGGCATGAAGGTCACTGTCCACACAAGTGTGAAGTCTACTAGGGCTGCTCCACTAGGTACCATCGGACACTCTGCACCCAGCGGGACCTAGTAGCCTGCCTACCATAGAAGGAGGACAGCATCCCTAGGGCTGTTGACGAGTGAATGGTGTGTCCTGAGTCATGGTGTCCCGACTCTCCATTGTCCCTCAGCTGCTCTGGGGAGAGAGGAGCTGTCCTGGTAGATGCCTGACATAGCGATGAAATGACAGAAGTGAACAGGTGTGGAGACTGACATAGTGGCTTGTCTGATAGCCCTTGCTGGAGCCCTCCATTTGTGCAAAGGCTGTTAAAGTTGACCCATGAAGCATGACCCATGAGCATTTGATGCTTATTCTTTTTTTAAAGATTTATTTATTTTTATTTGTGTGAGTACACTGTAGCTGTCTTCAGACACACCAGAAGAGGGCATCTGATCCCATTACAGATGGCTGTGAGCCATCTCTCCAGCCCCGTTTGATGCTTATTGTCTGATATGACCCCCACCCGCAATCCAAGTAATAAGGGGTGGTTAGTAAAGTCAGAGATTGTGGGCCTGAGTACCGGAGGCTTTCCACGGAGATCTCCGCCCAATTTGGTACAAGAGCCCTACTCAAGGGAAGCGAGCATGGGCAGGACCATCTCTGCTGTGTCTTCCAGGCTGCTCTGTTTCTCTGCACTGCCCTGCACTGAATCAAGTGCTGACGAGAGGCTGACTATCCAGTGAGGAGTGTGGTGAAGCTTCAGGCTGAGTTTCGGGAGAGTAGACCTCTTCCCAAGTGTTACAGCTCTTAGAACAAAAGGCTCAGATCTGCATAGGATATATATACACATACATATATATACATACATATATATGTGTGTGTGTGTGTGTGTGTGTGTGTGTGTGTGTGTGTGTGTGCGCGCACACACTTTTGGGGGTCATTCAGATTTCGACAGCAGTTATCTCTCATTGGTTTCAGCTGAGAGTCTTTATTTGCATGTAAGAGGGCTTGACCAATATCACACACCTCTCCTGCTGGGGCAGTTGTGGGGGGTTGGGGCTGAAACTTGAGCCAAGGTCCCAGGAGTCATAGCTGAACTCCTTCCATCCCTTGCAGGCAGAAATATTGCCTACTGGGGCTCCAGATTTCGAGACTTATATATACTTGACTGGGCCCAGGCTGCCTGAACAGACCACTGCCCCACAAGAGATCTCATCAAGGCACCATGTAGTACCCTGGTGGTGACCTTCCATGACACCTGCACACAGCTGTGCCTCATGGTGTCGGGTTCACTTTATCTCTTACACGTGTGTGCAAGCACACATGGCCAGCGACTCCTCAGACTCTATCCCTAAACGTCAGACTATGGAGTATGTACGAGGCTGCCTCACTGTAAGGACAAAGGACATGGTGCCCCCGTCATGTGTCTTGGCATCATGTACTAACCCTCACCTCCACAACTCCCACAGAATATCCGTTCTCTGATGAGTGCAGAGAAGACGAAAGGCTTCTGTCAACTGGTGGTGTCCTCCAGCCTGCGAGATGGCGCATCCCACCTCATCCAGTCAGCTGGCCTTGGTGGCATGAAACACAACACTGTCCTCATGGCCTGGCCAGAGGCTTGGAAGCAGACAGACAACCCTTTCTCCTGGAAGAACTTTGTGGGTGGGTGTGGCAACCATTCATGGAACCCTCCCAGGTTCCATGACAGTCCCTAGCTTCCTGTCACACCCAATTGTAGACTTGGGTCCTCCAAATGTGCTGGCCAAGTTGTTAGTTACCGAGAAAGCAAATGCCAGCTTTACATTCTTGAATACTTTCTCCCCTAATGCCCAAGCCCGGTCCCCATTTGGGGCTTTTCCTAGAATGTGACACACTGTCCTCTGGAGATCATGGAGTAACTCTTATATGGAAAGTTGTTCTTTGATGCCCCGCCTGGGTAGATGACTTTATGGGACCATGCCTACTTAGCCTGTGATAGTCTCCCCACTGTCTGGAGGGAAGCTAGCTCCCTGCTCACCTGCCCGCCCCCAACCCCCTCATGAGATCCCATGGTCCAGCTGGCCCTTGGTAACTTACCCATGAACTCTCCACAGATACTGTCCGTGACACTACAGCAGCACATCAGGCATTGTTGGTGGCCAAGAACATCGACTTATTCCCACAGAACCAAGAGCGCTTCAGCGATGGGAATATTGATGTGTGGTGGATCGTGCACGATGGGGGCATGCTCATGCTTCTGCCCTTCCTGCTGCGCCAGCACAAGGTGTCTGCCGTAGGGCCGTAGGCCAACAGCCAGGCTACAGGGACACCACTACGTGGAGGGTGTGGCCTTGCCTGAGTTCCTGCAGAAATGTCCCCCCTCTCCCCCAGGTGTGGCGGAAGTGCCGGATGCGCATCTTTACTGTAGCCCAGGTGGATGATAACAGCATCCAGATGAAGAAGGACCTGCAGATGTTCCTGTACCACCTCAGGATCAGTGCTGAGGTGGAGGTGGTGGAGATGGTGCGTGCACAGCTGTGTGCTGGGGGCGGGGGAACAGATGGACAGACAGACATAGGTACGGACGGACCTGATGTCACGCTACACTTCTGGAATCACAAAGATAGCACATTCCGACCAGTTTTATAGGGTAACGCTGGTATAGTCTTACTGTCCCCATCCTATGTCTGAGCATGTCTCAGTTGACAGCAGCTCTGGTGAAGGCCTATGGGGTGTAGTCCCTAGGAACGAGGTTTGCCCAGAGGTTTGGAGCCTGGGGCTCTGGTTTTTTGTTTTGTTTTATTACTCATTCCATTCGTTTACATCTCATAATATCCCACTTCCCAGTTACCCCATCCCACAACCACCTTCTCTGCTCTCCCTTTGTGTGTATGAGGGTGCTCCCCCACCCACTTACCCTCTCCCACCCCACTCCTCCAGCATCCCCCTACACTGGGTCATCAAACCTCCACAGGATCAAGGGTCTCCCCTCCCATTGATGTCAGACAAAGGCCATCCTCTGCTATCTATGTATCTGGAGCCATGAGTCCCTCCCTGTACACTCCTTGGCTGGTGGTCTAGTCCCTGGGATCACTGGGTGGTCCGGCCAGCTGATACTGTCCTTTCTGTGGGGTTGCAATCCCCAGCTACTCCTCCAGTCCTGCCAGCTCTCCCACCAGGGTCCCTGAGCCCATAAAGAGGCACTTGCTGACAGGAACTTGATGTGGGTGCTCCTTGGGAGGTTCAGCCAGCAACTAACCAATGCAGATGTAGATGCTTGGGGCTCTATTTTTGTCCATGACTTCATAGTTCCTCAGCTAGAAACTATCTACCTGTCTGTGGGTATGTAGGGCCATGAGTGAAGTCATGCTGAGGCTAACAGGTAGAATAAAGTGACTCTGGGTTACAGTAGATGCGGTTTACTGTGTCTGAATGACTAAGGAGTGAGGTTCATTCTGGGATACCCACTCCAGCTGTCCCCGAGGACCCAAGATTGTTCCTGTGGACCGAGCAGCCCCATGTGGATTAACTGTGTATCCTTTGCTCCTTACTGCCTTCTGCTTTCTCTGAATCCCATCTTCTCACTTGTGTGGTTTATATGGCTTACTTCTCCATCACCTGATCATAGATGACACTCAGTACATGATCTCCCTGCACGGTCTGTGCATGGCTGTGCAGCTAGTCCCTGGAGTAGAACTGGCAGGGAGTCACATTTGGTAGAATAGTTCCATACAGGCCTGCTTGTCTACAGTCTCACAGAGGGATTATGTTAGAGGGGCGTGTGTCCCAGAAGGGCCCATTTCTTTTCCATGGCCATGTGGAGTGCCACATTAGGTAAAGGGACCTCCTATTACCCTTCCTGGTCTCATGGAGGAGTCCCAGCTCTAGGGCTGCGGAGGCGCTTCTTAGCTGGAACTTGCAAACTGCTTGTCTCTGCCTGTGTCTCTTTAATCATGGATGAGGTCTGGCATCTCTCTGCATTATTGACGACCGCTTGTATTTTCTTGTCAGGGAACCTCGTGGTATGGGGCTATGCTTTCTCCCTCTGTAGGAACTTCGTGTAAGTCTTTAAGACTTTGAGACCTCTCTGAGAGTTCTGGGTACGTGCAGGTTGGGCATCACTGGGTTTTGTGCTCTGCTGTTCAGAAATGCACATCCACATTTAGACATTTCCCAGCCATTTGGAGTTGCAGACTCCCTCTCTGTGGCTTCTGTTTGTAACCTCCTCTGTAGGTGGCATTCTAAGTCTGTCTGCATTATTATTAGTCAGAAACTACCTTTTTTTTTTTTTTTTTTGGTTTTTCGAGACAGGGTTTCTCTGTGTAGCCCTGGCTGTCCTGGAACTCACTCTGTAGACCAGGCTGGCCTTGAATTCAGAAATTCCCTGTCTCTGCCTCCCAAGTGCTGGGATTAAAGGCGTGTGCCACCACTGCCCAGCCAGAAACTACCTTTTTGACTGAGTAACAGAAGCTGCCCAGAAAGGACCCCTGGAGGGAGACGAGGTCTTGTGAGGTAGTGCAGGCTAGGCACGGAGACCAGCAGTCCACTGGCCTGGACCAATGCCTGTAATGTACAATGTGTGAGCTGCCTAAGCTCTCAGCTTCAGTCTTGCCTCAGGGTTGGCTTCTAGAGCTAACCTCCCTGTGAGTTCCCACTAGAATACAGACCTCTGTCTCTACCCTGGGAACATGGGTCAACTGACCAGGAGCTACCAGAGTGTAAGGTTTTAGGTGTTTGGGTGTAACAGGCAGGGCTCTTCTGAGTGCCAACAGTCGGGATCATTAGATCACTGGTGCTTAAATGCTGCTGTCCTTGGTTTGGTATCGTTTTCCCTATGGATTTAATAACTCTGCGAAGAGTGAGCTTATCTGAGACAGGAAATGACACCAGTTATTTAGGAGCACGTGTCCCTTGAGACCACAGCTCTTACAGACAAGCCAGGAATGCCCTGTCCAGAACCCTGAACAGCTCTGTCTTAGTCAGTGTGGAATGCAGCAGCATCACTGACTGTGTGGTAGTGTTGTGGAGTGCCAGGCAGGAACGTAGGTAGGCTGTTGTGTTTCTCCACCTGTTATTGCATCGATAGTCACACATTCTCATGCCTTCCCAGGCTCCTCTGGGATAGAGAGCTCTGACACTCCAGGGACAGAAATCTAGGCCTGGTAATCATGGCCACTGCTTGCTCAGGTCCACTTGACAATGGGGGTTGGATAGGTGGTAGCTGGCGGTGACAGCATGTTTTGTATACATCGTTTACTTCTGTGGCTTGATGCTTTTTAGGTTGAAAATGACATTTCTGCATTCACCTATGAGAAGACGCTAATGATGGAGCAGAGGTCCCAGATGCTGAAGCAGATGCAGCTGTCAAAGAATGAGCGGGAGAGAGAGGTCTGTGCACTGGGAAGGAAGTAGGAGGGGGGTCAGTGCCATCTGGCTCCAAATGTGGGATCTGTGGTAAGGGGAGCACAGAGCAATCTAGCAACAAATGGCTGTGGATTCACACAGTTCCTGTGGCATTCAGCTTTGTTTGCTAATGAAGAACAAGCATGGCCACCTGTGCCCATTGGTACAGTGTGACTCTGGCACCTTTGTGGTTACCAGGAAAGACAGATGGTGGATAATGCGATATCTACCTTTCTTTGAGACTGTGCCTTCAGGTCTTTTGTTGTACAAACTCCAGACTCTTGCATGTGGTTCTGTGGTGGCTAACTGGGTGGAAGGAATGATTCTCTATGGAATCAGTGATACCACACTGTGGTCACAAGAATCCTCTGCCTCCTGCTACCTTGTAACCTCCTTGTTGATGAGAATTGGCCATGGTCAGCACGTCGGTCACATAACTAACTAGAATCAGAGTAATGATTGCCCCAGGATTGTAGGTGAGTTGGGGGATAGGAGACAGGAGACCTAGGATCCAGATAGGATGCCCTTCAAGTCTGTGACAGAGACATAGCATGGATGCCTGGCAGCTGGCTCCAACACTGTCTGGAAGACTCACTGGCTGCAGGGAGTCCTAGTGCCAGCCAGTCTGTTCTGGCCTTAGCCAGGACAAAGAACCTATACTAGATTAAGTGATGTCTTTAACTTGGAGAATTACTAAACTCAGATAAAGAAGGGTTTGGGGTAGGGGAATGACATTCAAGAGTCTAACTTCAGAAACGTGCTTCCATGTGGGACAGAGGCCACTAGTTTGCTTGGGGCTGGTCAGCAGGGTGGGTGGGAACCTTCGGTTGCACTGCTACACTACGCTGGATCTACTATTGTAGGTGACCAACAGGCTATTCTTCCCTGTGGAAGCTATGGGAAAGTTAAGGCCATTAAAGGATCATGAAGTTCATATATAGCTGAGTTGACCGATGCTGCTATCTGAGGAAGTCAAGGTTGAGGCTTACCTCGTAGGTCTTCCAGTGTCCATCCTGAAGGCCCCTGCTAACCCCTGCTGTACATACTGTATAGAGTGGCTACTGAGTGGCATTCCCTGATGGATTTTGACTCACCCTGGCTGGGCCTCTGCAGGTGAGCAGGCAGTAAGCTGTTACCCACACAGGCTGAGGCTCTGAGGGTCAAGCAGGTGGCAGGTCCTCACCCAGCCAGACTCACTTGTCTAGATCCCACATAGGGCATGTGCCCTTCTGTGCCCTCATCATCCAGTGGCTCACTCACATTGTCAGGTATGTGACAGAAGGCACGTGGCTATCTCTTGCTGTTAGCTCCCCTTGGGACACCGATGTATCACGTGGGGACATTGATGAGACCTAGTCAGGAGGGGCTTCCATGTGGGGGTTCTGTTCTTCAGCTGCATGTTTTCCCGCTTAGCCTTCCTTGGGCAGATGTACTTGCTGGAACAAGGTCTCCTAGAATCTTTTGTCCTCACTAGAGCTCCATAGTTCCTTCTCTCTGAGCTTTAGCTTTGGTTCTATGAGATAGATACCACGCTCCATTTTGTCCCTGGCTGTTGACAGCCCAGATTCAGAACATCAGTGATGACTCTTAAAGCCCAGACAAGAGGAAGGCCTGCTCAGAACTTTGACCCTTGACCTAGGTTAGGTTGCAGGTTGGTCTCAGATCTTTAAACATTCATTTTGCTCTCTCAGTGCCTAAGGCACTGGAGGGGGCTATGTAGATAGACACTCCCCATGATCACCCTGCCAGGGCTACCAGGCACCACCTATCTATGACCCTTCAATGCCCCTGCGAGTCTAGCAGTTGGAGGAGTTGTTGAAGCAAGCCCCTCCCTGAGATGGAAGCTGCCATGGAGGTGCACCATGGTGTGTCCTGGTCACGGTTGATGACTAAGAGGTCAGGGGCTACACCAAGTAAGGAGACTCTGACACCATTGTTTTAATAGCTCAACAGTATTCTGGGTCCATTTTTTTTTTTTTTTCTTTCAAGGCAGGAAAATGAGGTAGGAAGAGGCAGGGGAGGGAACCAAGAGTCCATCTGATAGTACAAGAAACAGGGGAGATCCTTGTGGAATGGGGACAATGCCAGAGCCTTTTGTGGAATTATTGTCTGCTAGTTGAGGAGTGCTAGCCAGCTGCACATGAATCCTCTTGGTTCCTTCTGCAGCCTGCTTGCCTCCTTGGGCATGTTCTCTCGCCAGTGGGTTTCAAGAGCCACTACCTGTATTGACCTGCTCTTCCCTCGCCAGGCCCAGCTGATTCACGACAGGAACACTGCATCTCATACCACAGCAACCGCTAGAACCCAAGCCCCACCAACACCTGACAAAGTGCAGATGACGTGGACGAAAGAGAAACTCATTGCAGAGAAACACAGGAACAAGGACACGGGCACATCAGGCTTCAAAGACCTCTTCAGCCTAAAGCCGTGAGTGTCTGTCTGTCTGTGTGGCCTGAGCCAGTGCACAGTGAGGACAGACTAACAGCCCCACCCTCTGAGGAGTTTGGGAGGGCAGCTCACTGGCCCACAGACCTGCAGAGAACTGGGACTAGCCCAAGGCTATGCTGTCAGTGCCAGTGAGCCAGGTCAGGGGTGGGGGGGGGGAATTGGGCTATGAGCCTTTTACTCTTGATGCTAATGACTTCCCAGACCCCTTCCCCACCCCCATAGTCTAGGCGGCTGTCATAGACCTCTGGGGTCCTGTCATCTTGGCTGACTTGAGAATCCCAAGACTGTGCAGTCCTTGTGGCTGTCACGGAGCTGTGGGGGTGCCATCATGACTGATTCAGTTAAGTCTTTTTGACACAGCCTCCAAGCCCAATAGTGGGCCGGAGTCTCCTTTGACTGGGTCTGTATGGCAGGATTATTATTCTAAAGCTCCAAGTTCCTAGAGAGAAAGAAGGCTTTAGGGTTCTGTGGAGTGGGAATCTGTTGAAGGGTCAAGCACTTAGCATGGCCACCACCAGTACTTGAATTGGTTCAATCGTGTGGAGTCCTCTGCTGGAGTAACCTGCTCTTTGTGTTCTCTTCCATGTAGAGAGTGGGGAAACCTGTAAGTGTACTTTCATTTTTTTAGACTGTCTTAGACTGAGTTGCCTTGCATGCCTGTGTGTGTACAGCCCTTGTGTGTGTAGCACATCCTGCTGACCTCACTGCCTCCACTCAGAGTGGCTCAGGGCACATACCCAGATGTCATTCTCTAAGTGACACCAAAGGCAGTGTGGGAGAGCTGATTCTGAGCTGCTCTGAGTCGGGGTAGACGTGTGTGCTTCCTGCATCAATGGGCAAGTCCACTCACATCCCTCCAGGTCTACTCAGTCAATATAAAATTGCTTCCTTGGCTCTCCATCCATCCAGGAGGCTGCCGTCCTTTCCTCTCTAGTGAGTGAGAGGGGCTTGTGGATCAATTCTGTACAGTCAGACTATCTGTGTGTGAGCTCTGGGGTTGGATGTCCAGGCCAAGTCCTAGGTAGGGATGCAGAGTCTGAGGGGCTTGCCTGCAAGGCCATGGGTGGGCGCATTCCGGGAGGACATATGCTGAGGTCACCTGGAGATGCTACTGTGGTCCTTTCATCTGTGTTGTTCCTACCCTGTCTCCCTCCAGTCATTCTGTGCCATTGTCCCTAACAGGCAGGTAGTGTATAGGTGCTGGCTAGGTGGTTACATGACTGTAGCGGAATTACTCAGATATTGAGGACACCTTGAGATGCTTAGACAACTGGGGAAGCTGAGAACACCCCAGGCTCCTTGCTGTCTGTAAATTTAAAAGCCCCCTCCCATAGTTTATTAAAACACATAATCAGAAAGGCATAGTAACAGGGTTTGAGCCTACACTACTTGTGCATATGTACCTATATACACATGTGCCTGTATATAACATTCAGATTCCTGGACACACACATGGGGGACTATCAGTGGGATACTTACTAGTCAGGACCCAGGCTTAGCCAGGGTCAGGAAGAAGTTGTAGGGTTCAGGCTTATTTCTTGGTTGGACTAGCAAGAGATGTGTTTCCTTTCAGTTTCCCTGGAGCATATATGGCTGTGGATGTGTGTGGCTTAGAGTGCATGTTTGTACCAGTTAGAAAACAATGTAAGATGGCTAGTACATGGATGCACCAGGTAAAGCTCATGCATGTGTTGTCAGATGAGCATGTGTGCTGGTTTGAATACATTTGTGTTGTGTACACACTAGTGTACCTACCTGCATGTGTGTGTTGGTGTGCACCTGTTAGCATCTGTAGATATTTACGTGCATGTATTTTCTACTTTGGATGGTCTTGGGCAGTTCTGCTGACAGCCAGCCAAGGACATGTGACTTCACTTCCTGCTTCTTAAGACTGCTTTGTAGACTTAAACTCTCGGGTGTAGACACTGTGTAGAAAGTTCATCTTGTACGAGACGTTTTACTGATTAACTGCCGGATTACTAGAAGCAGAGGCGGGACTTAGTTAGCTTTCAGAACTCAAGGACCTGTCCTGGACCTTCTGGTGTTTTTCTAGCTTCAACAGGGCATGCCATAATGGCATGGAAAACAGGCCAAACCCTGAACCCAGGTTCCATGTGACTGCTGTACTCTCCCACCCCCAGGCTCTTGCATTTCATTTGAGAACTACTGTTGGACCAAACACACAGTAATTGTGCCCTTTTCATGGAGTGAATTCAGGGTTCCTGTAATGAAAGGCCTGACTGGTGCCACAGAGACTCACCTATAATTTTATCAAATTAAACTGAAGAGAGAAGATAAAGGGCCCATGACTGTTTTCTTCCTGGAGAATGACAGTTACAAGCTGTTATGTTTGGCTTAGAGTTGAGTTGATCAGTGGGTGTGATTATGGGGCATCTCAGGACCTCTCTATGACCCTCACATGGCAGCTTCATCTGCCTGTCCCTCTCTCTGAGCCACAGATGCCTCTACTGAGAAGGGCTGCAATCAAGACTGTATGCACAGATTAACAGGCTAGCCAAAAATTCTGCCCTGGGTCCTAAGCCCAAGGATGTTCCAGATGTCCCAGTCCCGATAGAAATGCAAATTCACTGGGACAGGTAGTGAATGCTCTGTGGCAAAATTTCCCAAGGTAGTTTTTAAAACATTGGTTTAGTTCTTTAGAGAGGGGATGTTTGGTAGATGAGAAGGCTTTCCTGTGTCCTATAGGCACCTGAGTGCTTATGCGTGCTAGTGAATACGAACCAGTGATATATTCAAACTTATATGGGTGTGGTCCCTGCTCCCTGGGAAACTGAAGAGTACAAGGCCCCATCCAACAATAGAGTGCTTGGTGTGAGACCTCAGTGATGTTCTGCTCACCTCAGAGGCTAGAAACATGAATCTGAACCATGCAGTGCCAGAAGCTCTTGTTTCTTTGTCACAGATTGACAGTATCATCTGGACTGGCTAAGGGTAGGAAAGAGGGTCGCCTAAGCTCAGACCCAGACCCAGTTCTCTCCTGAATCCCAGCTTCCACACAGAATCTGACAGCACCAGGATGGCAGTGTCATTGATTCATTAGAGGACACGCTAGAGCTCTCCTCTTGAGCTCCTAGTTCCAACTACACCTAAGTACTATGTACTCAGTTCAACAGACATGCTACTTGGCAGCATGTCAGTAGGATGCCAGGGATTCAGCAGTTGTACCAGTGCCCTAAGACAACAGACCAGTTCCCATGCCTGCCCAGACAGCTGCTGTGCCCTCATATCCTGTTTCTGCCTGTACCAATGGTTGCTTCGCAAATGCAGCTTATTGAGTGTGTTGTAGTTTACCTGCATTACTTTATGGTTTCTAGAAGCTTAGCAGTTTAGTGATGCTCTCTGTTCTAAAGTGTCTAGAGCCAAATGCTTTCTGCTAAGTCATCCCACACCCCATCCTCAGATAATCTACTGAGTCTTGCCCTTCCCATGAACACAATGGGAGGGCCAGGCAGACTGCCGGCCTCAAGCCCATTGTGCCCACTCTACCACCCTTCTCCCAGGGACCAGTCCAACGTCAGGAGGATGCATACTGCTGTGAAGCTCAATGGCGTAGTTCTCAACAAGTCCCAGGATGCCCAACTGGTCCTGCTGAATATGCCAGGACCCCCCAAAAATCGGCAGGGGGATGAGAACTGTATCCTTTTCCAATGTTTCCTGGTGATGGTGGTGAACTGTATTATAACTATGGCACTGTTAGGCCGGACTCCTCTTGTTTACAGAGCCTCAACTCCTTCGAGTTGGGGAAGATGGGTCGGGGGAGGGTGGGGCAAGGCAGGCAGTGATGAGGGGTACAATGAGGGGTCCACCTAGGCCTGTCAATGCCAATACATGGTTTTCTACTTGTGGTGTATTGTGCATTACCGTGGGGACCTTGGGAGACCTAGGGACAGAGGTAGGCAAGTGCCATGGAGTCTGAGCAGACTGGGAGGGCTGCCTCCGGAGTTGGGTCCTTTCTAGCATTTGAAGGAATGACATTGCATTTGAGTTCCTGAAGCTCAGTGACGAGCCCTTCCTTACAGTGCTGGGATCAAGCACAGGGCCTTGAGTATGCCAGTAAGCGCTCTATAACCCTGTCTCAGGATATACCTTTGATTTGCTTGATACCTGACCGAGGCAGTAGCATGGTGTGTCCCTGGTTGACAAGCCTTGATGCAGAGCAGTATATGTTGGGACACAGACTGGGTCCTCTAGTAGCTGCCCAGCCAGTGCAATGTGACCCTAAGCCTGCCTGAATGGAACAACCCCTCACAGGAAGAACTGTGCCCTTGCTCTCCTGCATGTACCTGCCTATGGTCTCAGTGGTTCCCTGACACACGCAGAGCTGGCATTGAAGCAGTGCTGAGTCTCCCTGCCTAGATGCAGTATCCTCTCAGAATGCTCTGAGCTTAGTCTCCCCCAGTGGCAGATCAAGCAGGACAGGTGGCCTGCTTTTCCATTTCACAGTTCAGGCTGTTGGCCACAGCTTTGACAGTTTGTGCTTTGCTAGTGTTGAGACATCTCTGGGGCCTTGTTGGACAGCCACTCAGGACCATAGAATGACAAATGAGGGAGATGTTTCCTTATTTCCTGGTCAGAGACCACCGAATCACCAGAGTTCCTGAGACCCAGTTACCTGTTGGTTTCAAGTGGATGGGGTTAATAACTGGAGGCTCCAGGAATATCTCTGCCCTCTGGAGGTGGCAGCTTCATTCCTGTTCTTTCATGGTACCACACCATCATTTCCTCTGTTTGGAGCTCCCTAGCCTCTTGGAATCTTCCCATCTGCCACAGGCCTTGGTTTCTTAGGCTGAGTCTGTAATATGAACTGGGGTCCCTGATATGCTCAGTTGAGATTGGTATGGCCTTAACTATCAACCCAGACATGGAGTTCCTCGAGGTCTTGACCGAAGGGCTGAACAGGGTCCTTCTGGTCAGGGGTGGTGGCCGGGAAGTCATCACCATCTACTCCTAACACCTGCAGCCTGGACACACCTGGATGGGGTCAGGACTGTGCAAGCTGCCTATGGCCAGGCTGGGGCTCACCAGCATGCCACTGACTGATGGCCACTGCTCTGGCACTCGTTGCCTGGCCTTCCAAGATGTTGCAGTGACGTATGGCTTCCCACTGACATAACACCGCCTAGGCTTCCTCTGAGGAGAAGATGCTACATGGAGGGAGTATCTAGAGCTGTTCTGATAGGAATGGCTCCTTATGTTGTTGTGGGCAATGGTAGGCACACCCAAGGGATCTGCGGCAGCTCTTCCTCTTACTGGCAGGGCCTCACCTCCAGACACTAGAATCACCTTTCTGCAGATGACTGTCCAG
>JADRCD010137673.1:0-17234 GCA_019843815.1 Montemys delectorum | reverse complement strand
TTGTTGTTGTTGTTGTTTTTTAATTTGCTTTGCTCTAACCTGAAGATGGCATCTTCTGAGACTAAAAAGACTGGGCTGCAGTTGCATCTCAGAAGTTGAATCTAGAACGAAGTGGTAGGAAATAGTGACTTGGGTTGGATCAGTGTGAAAACACGAAGAAAAGCATGCTGTACCTAAAGTCTATGCTCCATCCACCCCACCCCACTGCAGTTCCCAATTCACAAACTGTTAAAATGGCCATTAAAATACAAGTTTTCTGTTGCTGCTTGGTCCTTCTTTTGGTGTACTTACTTGGTAGAAGGTGTTTTTCATTCTAAATTCAGCAAAGTCAGGAACACCGACTTGCTGGGAGACTTAGCTGAGCCCTCAGACTTTGTTGTTGGTAGGTGCCCAGCTCTCAGCAGTCTAGCCCATTTCTGCCACCTGAAGGTGCAGACCTTGGGGAAGAGCCTTTCAGAAGAACCAACACATTAGTAATTTGTTCCTCCAGCCTGACAGAAAGCTTTGCTTCCAAATAATGTTAGGAAGACACAAAGTACCAGTTACCATCTACCTCCATCTGATAGTCTGTCAGCGTAGATGCAAGTTGCACACGACTCTGCTTCTGCCTCCCAGTGAAGTAGAAAATGGATTCCAAGAATTACAGAACCAAATGCAGCTGCTGGCTGAGCACCCCCTCCACTAAGAGCTCACTCACCCTCAACGTCACAGTGTACTGATCACTAACTGCAACTGGCACAGAAGCATGACTTATTTTTAGTCCCCTTTTCTTAATTGAAAACTTGTTTCCCAAAATAGAGGGGCAAATATATGGGTATCAGCTGATGGACTGCCAGCCCCCCACACAACAGTAAGGACGGGGCATCCTAGTCAGAGAGGAAAAGGGACTGGGACAACATGCTTGTCCTTGGACCAGAGCAGGCAGAACCCTGTCTGCAGACCCCGAAATGGTGATCTGACTCTTCAATAATCCATGTGACACATTGGTGTAGACCCACACTAAAGAGGGTTGCCATAACCTTCATCTGTGCTACCTGGTCTAAGGAAGTCATGAGTAGTGAGCCCCAGGAATCTATCCTGATGATGGAAGAAAGGAAGGTAACCAGATTATAAACTGGCAAAAGCTAATAAAATTGGAAGCAGAGAACTGGAATTTATATAATTTTTTTTAAAGAATCACAATGAAATGCTAATATTTACAGTCAATTGGCACAGCCTGTCGCCTCTGTGTATATTGTCTTCATTCAGAAAAAAAAGGGCAAACTAATATTTAGACAAATGCTTGGTTTTATTGATCTAATTTTGACACTAGGAAATCTCAGCAGAAGTACAAATCATATGTACACGTATTTATATCAATAAAAATTTCCATTGGTGACTTTTTTTGGCAGAATGTTGGTTTTGCCTCTTCTAAGGAATAAATATGACGCTGTAGAACCCGCTGCACAGGAGTGCTCCAGGAATGCTTGAGCAAACTGAGGGTTAGAGAATAACGGAAATGCTAATTAAGGCAGTGAGCAGTGCTGACAGAAAGGCTAGAAATACTTCATTCCAGCTCCACAAGCAGGTCTCCTTCACCAACTGTGTCTCCAGCTTTGCAGTGCACCAATTTCACCTTGAATTAAAATATTTGGGTAAGAGCAAGAAAGAGAAATGGAAACCAAGAGGGGCAGTCACCTCACTCTCTCATGAGAAATAAGTAGCCTTAGGCCCGAAAACTTAGGTCAGACCCCTCTGCTCACATCTGTCTGTGTAAGGAACCTGAGTGCAGGGTGTCCCTGCAGAACCTGTGCTTCACTTCTCCTGTCTTTTCTGTCCTGACAGCCCAAAAAAATTCTTAGGGAATTGAGGCTATGGATTGCTCATAGGCCTCTGATACTGGGCCACTAGGCCCAGGTCACAGTGTCCTGAGGCCTAATATGTGCAGCCTGCTGATTGTTGTGTCCCATCCCTGCTTCCTCCTATGGCTTTGGGACTAGAATGTGTACTTGGTGCCATGGTAAACATCAGACACAGCAATCCAACAGGTACCAACTGAACGGAGAATCTCCTAGCCTGACCTTGTCCTCCTCCTCTTCTGATTTCTTCTGAACATAGCCCTGTCTTCTCCAGATTTGTGTGAGATTTAAAAGGAGCAGGCAGAAGACTAGAGGACATAGGAAGTCATCATTTCTCTGGGTTTGACCTAACTGGCCATATGGGCATTAAGCGAATAAAAATGCCAGGAATTGTCCAGGTTGCTGCACAGGCCTGTGCCCAAGTCTCCCCACTATAAACAGAAGGAATAGACTTTCTTAAACTTGATCCCAGAGTTCCTAAGAGCAGTGTAAAGCTATGCAAATAATACTCAAAGACCCTGGTGGGCAGGTGCTACCTAGAGTAAAATGGATGGTGATATGTGGTAGGTGTTTAATGATGGCACACTGACTAGGACTGTGGATCTGTTTCCATTCTGAGCACTTTTTCTGAGAGGAAAAAAATGATCCTTCTAAGGACGAACTACTAGCTCCAGACACAGACAGGGCCACTCCTTTGTCTTACCGGGTTGAAATCCAGAGGCCTGTAGTTCAAGACTGGAATAAATGGACAGCAGGGATTGAGCTAGCTGGGGTCTGGCTAAAGCCAACTTGCCCCAACAGCAGTTCTGGGCTCAGGATGAACCTGGCTGCTCTTGTGTCGGCCCAACAGAAAGCAAATAAGGCATCCAGCTATTTGGGCCCCATGCTGCCTCAGACGTTAATGGTGTGCTAAGTCGGCACCTTAGCCCAGCCATACAGGGTCCTTGGTCTGACTACACACCTATTCTTGGTCCCCATGAGGAGGGTAAGTTCTCACCCTGACACTAGGGCAGTGCCCGCAAAAGCAAGTAAAAAGAGTTTTAAAGGAACTAAAGTTCACATTTTTGTGTCCATATTTTTTGGGAGCTCATTTATTATTTGAGTGCTTCTACCTCCTAGAACATGAGACCCCAAAATCAGCTTAGAAATGGTTAAGAACCTGCACACCATTCTACTCTGTCAGAGTCCTCAGACACTGCATGGCTATTAATTTCCTCCAGCCTGGCAGCCAGACTGGGGCCATTCAATCTACGGGGAGGAGGGGGGGTAGGCTGTAATTTTCTCACGGGGAGCAGGTAGGACAACTCTAGGCCTTCTGAAAGTCCATCTTGTTGATGTGGCCATGGTGCAGGCCACAGCATAGAACACAGCCAGCCCCTGCTGCTGTCCTTGCCTCCCAGTCACATTCTACCATATAGATACTTCCCAAACCCAAACAATCCTTTGGGAGGGGACATATACATAGTTTTTAATGATGGCATCTCTTTAGTCACAGGAAAAACAACGAAGTAGCTTTTCTGTTTTCTTTAAGGAAAAGTTTCACTCTGAACAAATTCTAATCCTGATACCTTTTCTCCCTTTCTCCCTGACTCATCAAGTCCTCTGCATGTACAACTGAATTGTTCCCTTCAAGGGGAAATTATCTTGAAGAATTACATTAATTTTTGCAATCTGTAAAAAACATTCCCTGCTGTGTCACCTAAGTCTCAGATAACTAAGTGCCACAGAGACAGAGGTAAACATTAAAAATTAAAGATTCCATCTGAAAGACATTAACATGGAGAGCAAATATGCATTGACTACCTGAACATAACATGGCAACCCCTTCCTGGAAGGCTGACAGAGTAAAACTCCCCAGTCCTAATGTCCTCCCCAGGAAAGGGACATGGGGCAGACATCACTTCTACATTCATTTTCAGGACACCCACCCATGTCTCAAAGGTGGAGGTCCTACGTCCATTACAAGCTGGAATAGACTAGTAGGAACTTGGGGACATACCTTGCCCATTTTCCCAGCCGTCATACTGTTCTGCATTTTCATAGCTTCAATCACACAGATTTCCTGACCTTCTGCTACCTGGAAAATAGGTTAAAAATAGATGTTTTAAGAACATTCTAATTTTATAGTAATTTTTCAGGAGTGAAGTCATTAAGTTCTTTGTCAAATGTGCTGATTGGTCATGGAAATACCAGCGACCTCTGAGGGCTTCCACTCCAGTGCATCTGAGGAGCCAGCAGAGAAAAGCCATTCTCTCTGTTGCCAGGTTCTCAATAGAAAAGCCTGTATTGGAAGATCACAAGAGTAGTGTATGGGTTCTCTCCTGGGCCCTAGGAGTAGGCAGAGGTGATACAAAACCAATGCTTTTATATCTCTACCATATCCTCAACAGGCAGATACCTAAGGACCAAAGGGCTCACTAGTGCTTGTGTGTTTTCAGGGCAAAGGGTGTGGCTACCAAAGGATAAAGGTCCCTTTATGGGGTGATTTAAAGTGTGCAGTTGACTGCAGTAGTCACACAAGTGTGCACAGACACCACCAGCAACTTGTCTGCTCTAAAGGGACAAAGTGTACCACATGGGAATTAGAATTCAGTAATTTCTTACTAAAAGAAGGCAAATGTCTACCTTTATCTCAGAAGCATCAGGGCCAAATCTGTAAGACCTGAAAGTACTAACACTGAAGTGGCTTCTGGGAGTAACTTCCTACACAGCTATACCCAGTCCTTACAGAAGGCCCGAGAGTTCTGCAGGTACCTGCTCAAGCCTGTGTTCTGATGCTTGCCTTGCCTCTGGCTGTGGGAGAGATCCAGGCTGAGCAGGCGCATGCCCACAGGGTTAATCTGAAACTTCCATCCTGGAGTCATCCTGTGACTAAAAGCCACACTACTTTTTCTTTCTCTGGCCTTAATGGTTAAGCACCAAGGAGCTAGGGCAGGATTTCTTTCTCTGTTTTGTGGGGAAAGGTCTCTTGCTCTATGAAGTGGTAGGCTGAAGGCTCCATGGGGTGCTGCTGGTTTGGTGGCTGGGGCTCCTGGACAGTCATACTACTATGGTTATGCTGGCCAATGCCACAGAAGGGCCTGGAGAATGTTCTTTCCTGCCATCCCCAAATGATCTCCAAGTCCCCTCCCGGCTCCCTGTGAGGCACAAGCTGTCTTGCTGGCAGTGTGAGTACTGCAGCCCTGTGCATTCTTCCCTCTGCTGTTCAGGTGGTGGGCTGTGTTTTCCTGGCACGGGAATATAGGAAGAGAGGAGATGCCAAGGCTTCTGGTTCTGGCACGAAGGAGAAGCACTGCTGACAAGCAGGCTTGGAGCTCAGTGCTCACGGCCGCTCTTGACTCATTTCACCTGGCATCTGCAGTATAGGCACAGAGAAGAGACATCTCAAAAGGACTGTTCTTCAAACTGTGGGACAGGAAAGAGCAGTGCCAAGACAATGCACATGCCTTGGACGGAGGTGTCAGAACTGTTACTCCTTCATGCCATCATATTAGAGCCACTTCTTTCTCTTCAAACCTAGTTATGAGGTCAAGAAAGCCAGGAGAAGGGCAGGTGTCACTGAGCCACACAGGGAAATGGCCCAGCCATGGCCAGAACAGAGCTGAGAACTTATCCAGCAGCCAGGCTAAAATGTCCCTGACCCTGGCCTGCAGGCAACAGCACAGATGGCTCCTTAGGACACCTTGAAACTATATCCAAAAATTAGGACCCAAATGTCTACCTCTGGACTCTGGTCACTATTTCCTGTCAGATGGACAAGTCCTTACCGTGGGTATTTATGTGGTAGCCTTCCACACACCCACTTAGCCCCCCTCCCTTTGGATACTTAAGAGCTGGGGTTGGCTCTGAGTCCCCTCACCTCATGCCATCAGCTTCCTTGTGGATGAGCTGGATGCCCTCTGCCAGCAGCTGTGTCTCCTGTCATTGCTTATCTCTTACCACACTGCTTAAGACCTGCTGGGCAGACTGAGGAGCCCCCTGGCCCTTTCTCAACATACACACATACAAGTGTCCTTACAGTCCTCTGTAAGAAACTTGCAAGTTTCCAGTGTTCATGCCTAGGGGCCAACACTACCCATGGTGAACACTAAGGGACAGCTTCACCAGGGCACTACCTCCTAGGCCCTGCTAGAGCCTTGGGGCAGAAAGATGTGAGCCAGTTTAGGGCACCTTGCCACCATGACCATCCTCCCTGGATGGATCTGGATGCTTGTAACAGTGAGTGCAAGCAGTGGGTCCCAAATTATTAATCCAGTCAGAAATGAGACTCTCAAAGCTGACATAGACCCTCCCCCACTTCTGATTGCAAAGCTGGTAATTTGATGAAAAGCAAGCTTCTCCTGACAGGAAGGGAGCCTGTCTTTTGCCTAACTCAGCCTACAGCAACTCATAGAATTAGACCTGGGCCCTCCATCTGCCTTTCTTCTCTCCTCCTCGCGTACCTCCTAGCTCCCCTTATCACCTTCTAGTAGTCTCCTTCCATCATTTAGCTGTGAGCAGAAACCCAGGTCTTCTACTTCTAGCTTGCTCTCTCTCCTTCCAACCATGTTTAGAGGCCATTTTCTTGAGGCAGCTGTAACAAAAATTCTCCTTTGTGGCTTACAAAGCAGTGATATGTTTGCTCCAACTAGATCATGCTACACACATGCATGCAAAACCAAATAAAGAGGTATGCAGACAGACTTGATCTAATTTCAACTTATTTCATTCCTTGGAAATCAATGCAGTACATGCTTATGTTTTAAAAAAAAAAAAAAAATCTCTGGGCAGGCTCTAGTTCCCACTAAGAGGCATTTTGGGGCTTAGTTCCTATCTTCTGGAGCCTTCCTGCCTGTGGTGTCTACACCTGCAGAACATGTAGCACGCACCCACTACAGCAACTTCTGGACTGCTGGCAGGCCCAGGAAGCCTGAACACAGCTGGGCAGTCCCTATCACAGTGCCCATGGCTGAGCCAGCCCTGTAGCGTGGCTGCACACAGACTTCTCTAACACTTGTGAATCATCTAATAAAGACTCACTGATTGTGACAGGATGTATCCAGAATTGGGCTTACTAAATGGTCACAAGCCTTACAAGTCTGTCTGATAAACGCAATCGGCCTGATGTGCTTCTCTGCTGTCTAATTGGTGCAAAGTTTGGAGACCTGAATCCTACGTCTTTCATCCGGCTTATTGCATCCTCTTCTCTGACACAGGGTCAAGGTTCACATTCGAATCAGATTATTAGAGCAGCCCTCATTAAGTGGGAGCTAGGCTTGCCCCAAACGAATAAGCTTGTGAGAGAACTCGGCCCATTTACTCAGCAGATTTTCACATGTTTAGGGGCCTGAATGTCACCCAGCATCGCTCTGTGCTGAGGAGTTTCAGACATCTCCAGCTGATGACTAATTGTGAGTGATGGGAAATGAAACCCAGCGAAGCCAGCTGCTTGCCATGGTCGGCAAAATGACTCTAATGGAGAGAGGCTGCCAATTTTCCAGTTTTACTGGCAAGTCTTCCAAGTGTAATTAAGGGAAGTTATAAATGATATGGAAATCTATCAAGTTCCATTTATTTTCAGAGGACTCCTTTCCCAGGGGACTTTTATCTTGAAGCTTATAGTGTGCTTTGTTGTGCTAATGATTTAAGCCACATCTTGGTTCTGATTAAAGCCCCCAATCTCCTTCTACCAAGGCCCCTTCACTCCTTCCACAAAGATTAAAAGATACGGAACATTCTCCAGCACACGCTCTGACTGGGACCCGCATGGCAATGTGTATCGTTCCAACTGCAAACTGCCATTGCCAAAAGAAAGTATGGGGTGGGGAAGAGAAGGAGGGGGTCTCTGCCAGACATAAAAGCAAGACCCTCAAAGTGGAGCCTCGAAAGCTATGCTTGAGACGAGACATTCATCAGAAGGTGCTGTCGCCCACTAATGTTATTTGATTTGGAATAAAAGCATGGAAATGATGGCGAGGGCCTAAAATTGGAGACGTAAAGGATGACTGCACAGTGCTCCATTTCTCAATTTCATCCTTCAGAGCCACAAAATGGGGGTGATACAGTGACTGGATGAGCTTTACAGTAACAGCTGTGGTCTTCCCACACAAGGGAGGCCCTTCTAATGGGCTGAAGTCTGTTTGCAACAGACGGGGAGGAACAAAACAAGGATTCCTATTAAGAGTGCACAGTCATATTTCTGATGGAGAAAATCATTACGGGAGTTGGATTTCCTTTACATTGGTGCATACCCTCTTTTGTCACCCAAACCCAGGACTGTAGTAAGGGTGCTACTGCTTAAAATACAGGCCAGAGGATGCAAATGGCGCTGAGTCTGCGCTTCCCCTCCCCCAGAAGCCTACTCCAGCAACTGTAAAGAATGTAGAGGAAACTGTGCCAGTGGCATATGGCTTTCTACTGTGCTAAACATTCATACAAAAGACAGGTTCATCAGTCATTGGAGTATCTGGATAAAAAATTAGCTCCTGATGGATGGTATTTTGAGCTTACCTGCTGCTAGTACATTACCAGAAAAACACCGGCTTAGAAACCCACATGACATTAGAAACTGCAGACCATGAAACACAACACATGCAGGAGCACATAATGCACGGCAGATTATACAAAATAATAAATAAGCTATTTAAACCCTCTGCCTAAAATTGGGCCCGCTGCAAGGAACCCCGGGTCACTTCTACGCAGGCCAATTAATGCACAGCATCTGCTGTATAGAAGCAGGGCACGAAGCACTTCCGAATGATTCCGGCAATTAAAAGAAAACTGTTTCCTGCCTGTTCAGACAGCAACTGTTTCCCTGCAAGAGTGAGCACCAAATCGGTGCGCAGCTGAAAAATTCAGGCCCCTTTTGGGGAAGAGGCATGGAGGAGGGGAGGGGTGAACCTTTATGGAAAAGGAGCCTTCTTTTGTTGTTCTGTGTTCTGTGTTTTCCTGCCAAGTGAGACAGAAGGCTCGAAGGGCTTATGGGCCCACTGTAGTCTCCCCTTCTGCTGCACTGGTCCCCCCGAAAACTAGGATCCACATCAACCCTCCTGACTGTATTACCCAAGTGAAAATCGCTCCATTTCACATTGAAAGGTTTGTCACTTAGAATGCAGTTATCTAACACATTTTAAGTCTCTGAGATCTGAAGGAGGCAGCCTCCATTTGCTAAAAGGCAGGGTAGAACCTGATTATTCCTACTTCCTTTTCCTGAGCTACTAACACAGGCTGCTAAATATGCCCTGATCTTTCTTGGAGAAAGAATGTGTGTCTCATGGAAAACACACAGGGAGATAGGACCCCAGGAGACTGCCCTATCTGAGCAAGGATGGGACTGGCATCAAATTACAAAGAGGATAGGCAGTGGACAGAATGGCTGACCTCTCATCTGGAGGCACTCTGGCCCAGCACATTCAATCTGAAGGGCGACAGAGAGAAGAGACCACATGTTTAGCATGCCTGGGGGCTCTGAGACTCAAGCCTGTGGTATCTGCATGGTGTTGCCCTCGGCTCTGCCCTCAGACCCCCTAGAATTGTGCAGTGGGAGTTGGGAGTGCTCAGAAAGGAATCCACATTGTGGCCAATGTAAATGAAGTCCAGGTTTTGTAAAAATTCCTTAAAATGAAGAAAAACATGACTCCCTACTGCCCTCTAACTTAGCTCACACTGACAGCCTACGCCTATAGTTACAAAGGGAAAAAGTTGAAACTTGAATGTTTTCCAGTCATAAGAGGCCAATCTGATGTGCTACCTTTGTGCACTCAGTAGGCTGTTTCAAAGGACTCAATGACACATGATGACTTCTCTTTCAGCATATATGTATACACATACATATAAAGTCAAAACGCAAAACGTATTTTGAATCTTGGTAAGGTTGAGAATAAGCCTTAAAAATACTACAAAGGTAACAGGCTTTCTCATCCCAGGAAGACCATTCCTTGAAAAATAAACCCATTGCCAAGCCTGCACAAGACTTTAAACAGATTGATCATCAAAACATTTTTATCTTATGCTGATAATTTGTACTAAATTATAAAAATTTAAAAAATCTATATGTTAGCCATGACAAAAACTACCCTTAGACATTTCAAAAGAAATGTTACATGGAAAAAAATTATTAAAGGGCCAGGCTGAGGATAGTCCTTACTCCTGGAAGAAGATGAAGCAGGAATTAGATTGGAGAGGGGTCACTGGGCAACTTCACGGTATGAATGTTTTACTGCTAGGAAAATCTGAAGCAATCGTAGCTAAGGGGAGCAGAGGATACACAGTGCTTGGGAGATGATTCTCCTAACTTTCTATATGCTTCATGATTTAGAAACTGAAAAGTGTTTTTGAGTGTGTGATTCTGTTTCTGTCCTAGGCAATACAATTTGCAGTTTGGGTTCAAAACTGGCTTCTCCTCAAACTGCTTAAACAGTCACTGTTATAAAATATGTAAATTAATTATTGCCATCATTTTCTGATTGTAAATCAGGGCATCCATAAATTGAAAATCTATCCAACAGCCAGCCTGGCTCCTCTGCAAGAGAAAGGCAGAAAATGAATGTTGGGCGACAAGAAGCACCAGAACACAGGTATCCTGAGACACAACCTATCCCTTTCATTTAGCATGCCTAAATCCTTCAGAGGTTTCAAAGCTTGTTCTTAGAGCAGTGAAAAAGACATCTGCCAAGTTCATGTGTGCCTTCCCCAGATTGGCTGCAGACTTAACTGTATGAGCTTTGGAGACAACAGGAGGTAGTGCAGTAGACACCTGTGTCTTTTGTCTCTTGGTCCATGGTCACTCACCTGCTTGGGAGCCCTCCCTAAGAGAAGCACAGACAATGAAGAAAAGGCCGTGTGTGGTAGCATTATTATTGCTGGTTTCGTTTTCTGCCTAAGGCACTGTCTAAAAAAGCAATAGTCACAAACCTCAACTACCCTTCTGCTAAATGCCAGTCCCAGTCTAGGGACCAGGTAGAGTGGCCTCATCTTGGGGTCCACAAAAATTAGCTGACTTGCAAATGTGAACAGGTGGAGGGGGAAGAAAACAGCAATGAAAGCAGCAATGGCCATTTACGTATAAGACAGAGATGTGATAGTCTTCTGGCTTGTGTCTCCCTAATTTTCTGAAGCAGGAAGGGGAATTATTTCTCATGCAAACTTTAGATAAGCACATAATCTGAATATATATAGCTTGAAAGAACCTTAACTAAAAGCAATGTTTTAAAAAAAATCTTATCTTGGGTTGGCTCTTTTTTATTAACTTTTATTGTTTTATGTCTAATATCAAAAGGCTAAGGAAACAAATATGCTCATAACAGCTTTATTTTATTCTTTAAAGACAAAGAGAAAAATCTTGCAATAAATGTAACAACATAGTCTAATGTTAACCTACTTCACACATGTATGGCACCAACATACTCTAGGAATTTATTTTAAATATTTTTGTTAAAGATAAAAGTTTTTTTAAAAAACTCAAGTCATAACATTTTGTGAAAGCAGTATCATAGTGTATGCTTAGCATTATATCAGTAGAAAAGTGGACATGTTTTTTGTATGAAAATGATGATCACTGCAAAAGTATTTCCAGAAGGCAAATAGAAAGGGATTAGGAAAACTGTCCTATCAATTGTCTTCTGAATTAAATTTGTGATTTGTTTGCGACTTACTGTTTTCTAGCATCCCTTCCACATACATTAAAGATCCCACTCTACCACCTTTTAGGAAGTGATTGCTTCTGTACTTAATATTAAATAGTAGGTTGAAGCATTGGGAACTCTTGCTGTGTGTATCCTAAAGGAGTATTTTGAATAAATACTTCATTTATTTTGCATAAAACACTTCAACTCCAGTGTTTAGAGCAGGGGAAGTGTTTCAAATAAAGCAGTTCTTAGACCTTCCTATAGCAAGTCCTATGAAGGCATTTATCTCTTCTATGGAATCACCCAAATTCTTTTACTCAGGTTTTTAAAATACTTTTCAAATTATTAAGCTTTTGAAAGGCAGCTGAGATTTGTTGCTTAGAATTTTATGCAAAGGAGACTCACTATTCTGTATCAAGTTTTCTTAAAAGATCAGTACAAAGCTACAGGTTGTGGGAATTTAAACTGTGAACAAAACTATAAAGAAAATCAAGAGTGCTTTCATGGCCTCAGTTGTTTTTCCTAAGAGTACACAGAAATGATTGACTTTCACTGGTAAAGTGGAGCTTCCCTTAGCTCTTAGCTCTCTCGACCGGCCCTCAGCCATTTTTTCTGCAGAACTGCAGTTACAAATAGCATTTAGCATTTCTTCTGACAGCTTCACTAAATTCTCTACCAAGGAGAGGTCCTTGCATTGTGACTGCAGATTTCAAGCAGAGATTGTGGGAGGAGCTGGCGCACTCCTCACCCTGTGTCCAGTTTCAGTATTCAGGACACTGTTCGCAAATATTAGAACTCAAGAGAAAACAGTTTTACCACAGTACAACAGCATAGACTATGAAAGGAAGTTCTTCCAGGAATAAAAAGATGTGTGTTGTACCTGACCAGCCAGCTACATGCACAGACACACAACATTTATAAAGAAGGTAAGTTTGAAGCCCAGGAACTCTGGCTTCAGGAGCACTTACAGCAAGGCCTGTTCTCTGTACACATTCTGCAGCCATTCTCCAATAGCCATACTGAATTAATGATGGGTGCTTTTAATCTGAGAGTTCCTTGCCAAGCATGACTGGGTTTAGACTTGCTGATCACTGGCCTTTCCCAAGCAAACTTGCTGACCACAGAATGAAAAGTAGTAAGGGCAACAGTAATGATAGATGACTATATTTACTAAGAGGCAAGAAGGCTGCACTTGTACTGCCTTGCTTACTAGTTAAGCAATCATGAGTGAGTAAGTAGAGCCAGGATGGAGCAAATGGGGGCAGCCTCCCAGGCAAGAGCTGACCCACACCTTCTGCCCATCTTGGTTTTAGATGTCAGAAAACTAGGATTGAAGGTAAATACCTCTTATGAGGACAAAATAAAAAGCACAAATGTGATGTTCTAATTATAGCCACAATTAGAACTGGCAAGCTGGGCTGGCAGTATATAGACTGGGTGGCTTCCAGAAAAACAAAACAAACAAACAAAAAGAAAGAAAACTCCAAAGTATAGAGGGAACCACCACAACAACAATAAGAAAAAGAAAAAAGAAAAAAAAAACTTCACAGCTCAGTAGCCTGCACATTTAGACACAAGACTTCACTGAGTGCTCTGATGATATCTGATAATACAGTGTGTGCATTTGTGCCTGTTAATACCAAAACCAGGGAAGAGCTCATTTTCACCCCCAATCCTGTATGAGAACACGGGGAGCCCCAGAGCACTCCACAGTTGGCCTCTAACTTTCACACCTTACCTCCCCCACTGCCTACCCCTGGTGTCAGGTAGGGACATCCATGCCTTCAGAGTGAAGGCAGCTAGGCAGGGCTACTTGGCCCTTTGTGGTTTTCTACAAAAGCAGGTAGCTCTCCTGCATCACCAGGGGAAGCCATTTTTTAAGTCAGTTTCCCAGTTTCATGTTAATTTGGGGACTAATGATTTAAAATAATCCAACTTGATCGTCTTACTCTGTATTTTTCTAGAAGCCAGTGTCACCTTCATGGATTTTTCTAAATGTTAACATGATACTCTATCTGTATTAATAAGATCAGGTGCCATCTTAACGTAATGATTACAGAAAATTAGGCAAAGTCCAGTGGCTTCAGTCAGATCCACAGTAGAATTAGCACACAGCCAGTGAAAGCGGCTCTTATTTTCCTGCATAGAAGTAAAAATACAAGTACTTAAGGGCCCCTGGGAACCTCCCAGTTGCATTTTCAATCATTTTTTACTTTTGCTTCTAAGTAACTAATTGTTTTTTAAAAAGTATGTATCCTACACATTTGTCCACAGGTTATGGGACTGTGCAGATAAGGGGTATCATATAGTGCTACTGTTAAAGTCAAGAGTAAAGCTTCCAGTTAGGATTCTGAATTTCTCTTTCCACCTTACAAGAGTAGGCTGATTTTGAACAGATTATAGGATTAAGGTTTCCTTAATTCTTCTTTCCAATTAGACAGTTAGTTCAAAAATCCTGCATCTAGAAATCCCTATCAGGGTTATTTTCTGGCATAAATTCTTCAAGCATTCTTCATATCTAGAGGGCCAGAGAATAAGGGACAATGCAAAGTAAATGTAAATTTTAGAAATTTGAGAAAGAAGAGAATGTCTGTCCTCATTTCTATTCCATGCCCCTCCCCCTCCCTCCCCCCCACCACTTGGGAGGAGGTGCTGTCACCGCACAACTCAGATGTAAAACAGGTAGACAGAGTGAGTGCACAACTGTTCCATGAGCATCCCGTGGCGTAGGAGAGGCCACTGGGAGCATGATCTTGTCGGTGCCATTATTCTGTAGGGGAAGTCTGAGCCCTCACCCAGAAATATTCTTACCATATCTCCAGGCTTGACAGAAACAGCCACCACCACTCCAGGCATCGGGGAGCAGAGAGTGCTGCTGGTGTCCTTGGGTAATTTTTCAAGCATGAATTTGTTCAGTTCTGCAGCAAGTTTGGTTAAAATGTGTACTTTGTACTTGAAAGAGAAAAGAATAACAGAGGTTAAATGATGAACTTATCTTCTAAGACAGTACTTATTCAAAATCTGCTTTTAGCTTTAAATTAAAATTACAACAATATCCTTTAAAGTCAAACATTCTAAAACCTTCCACATAACATTATTCATATCTGAATCATACTGAGCCAGGTTTTTTTTTTAAAGAAATTACTCATTAATTAATGATATATAAAAAGTATCGCAGATCTTTAAGAAAACCATCTCAGAACTTTGTAAAGGAAACAGCAAGGATTTTGCTTGAGGAACGCTGCCGAGCAAGTGAGTGCAAAGCAGAGGAACCAAATCCCACGAGTCCCTCAGCCTCAGGGATAAAGGCTACGGTGACACTATGTGCACACCAGTAGATGGCAGCAGATTGCTGTCGCAAACCTCCCACACCTCTGAAGCAGCTACACTGGGTAGATTATTAAATAGAGACAAAGGCTTCAGTGTTCATTTTGAGAAAAAAAGAAAAGTCCTTAACATTCAAGTATTTCTCAGTGACATAAAATGTTATATTCCCATCAAAATGTTTTTCCTTTTAGGCGCATTGCCATGTAGCCTTTTCTCATATGACAAGACAGCTAGGAGAAAGACAAGATATAATGAGAATATCTTTTGGGCCGAGATATGATAGCGCCAGGATTTATAAAACATGGAAAATGCCAGGCACAGTGGTTTTCATGGTATCTTTGGTAGGTGGCTCGCAAAGGTGGATGGCTAATGAGTCTAGTCAATCATAACATTTCTAATAAAGATAACACCTACCAGACAGGAACCATCCCAGATAAATATATGAACCATGATTTGCTCTATCCAAAGAGAAAATAAAATGCTTTGAGCCAGTGCTGGGTTTCTGGTTCCCACCAGATCCCGACTCTCTGGGGAGGACAGACACAGCACCCACTGGGCAGCTCCATTTTGTTGGAGGAAAGCTGCTGTAACTCAAAGCCTCCTGAGGACATCATGCTAGCAGGGAGGCTAAGGCAGAATCTGACTCCCACTTTGATTCTGCATGGGGACAGTGGCAATCTCCCAAGTGGCTCTTTACAGGGCCTATTTAAAGCAGGTGGGGGGAGGCCCCACAGAAAAGCTTTGATAGCCTAGGTTCCAAGCAGATTTTCGACAAGGTGACAGGTTGGATAATAACATCTTCTAGATGTTTCTTTACTCCTGAGTGTGTGTTTTGCAATCAAGACATAGAAGTGTCTGCCAGTTTCTGAAGGATATGATCCTTAAGTGAAATTACAGTACAAATAAAAGCTTTTTGCTCCTATTAAAATTCATCTGAGTCATAAGTGGCAAGGGAAAAGCAAGCTGCTGTCAGTCTAACGACACCCTGGGCAGAGGGACTACTCATCACCCATGAATTGTACTTCCAAGTCCCTCATTAAATCCTTGGGGAGGGGGGACATAATTGGGCCAAATTGCACAGTTTTAGTATCTGTGCTCTATCTCCCTTGGAACAGAAAGTCCGGCAGCACTAGAGGCACGTGTGGACTGGGCAGGAAGTCCAGCGGCACCAGAGGCACGTGTACACCAGGCAGGTTCCATTTCTAGCCAGCATCACCAGGGGTGATGCTACTATGTGACCGACCGACTGGCATTCTACCCTAGGGATTAGTTTTCACTGTAGCATTCAGATCTGTTTTCCCCCTGGTTTTCTTTAACTTCAAAATATAAACCTTGAATTTAGGAAAAGTATATACCAAGAATACGATTTAACAGCTTTTCACCACAGCAAATAGGCTTAAGAACCAATAATTCAGCTATCTCACAACTTAGCCTCAATGGGAACAAAGCGTTAAGGCTGTCCTCAGACCATTTCTCCTGAGAGGACCAGATCCTGACAAAAACTGGGTCCCTTACTATTTTTATAACTTTCATATCTTCTAAATTCCTTTCTCTGTAGGGCCCTTGCTTTGCTTGGAAAGAGATGTAAAAGAGTCCAAAACTCAGTGCTTCAGACATAGCCTTTGTTATTGATGAGCTGTTCCTTTCCCTTTTGTATTTGTTTATTGTTCTTAAATCTGTTTAGGAATAAATGACTTATTGTAATCACAAGTGAAAAATAACAAGGAATAAATGCCTCAGGAGAGGTCTTGTTGAACATGGCTGACTTAGAAGTGACCTTTCTGATTAGGAAAAGAGAAGAGAGAAGCTACTCTTCTTAAGGTTACCTTTGATGTTGTCCTGATTATCACAGGCCATCTTAAAACAGCCTCTTGTCAGCTCTGCAGTTTGTACATGGAGCCAAAAGTCTCAACAGGCCTAGTTGGTGCAGTATATGGTCCCATCCAAGAAGATATCTTAGTGACAACTATAGATGTTTTCTAGTACCTCCTCTCCAGAAAGGGGGGCATTGCAGACTCTGCACTAGGGCTTACAGAGCTTAGCATCTGAACTGGGACTCATTGTTTTCTCTAGATTCTTGGGGACATGTGCAGTTAGCTAGCTGAAGATTTAGGAAAGGGCCATTCTAGCAATAGCAGAGTTCAAGTCTGTTTATATGATGGGCACTTAAGTGTTTTCAGAGACTGCAAAATGTCTATGTAAGTTCTGGAGTGTGCATGGGTTCATGTAAAGCAGAGTGTTATGTTTTAAAGGCTGGCTGCTAACAGAGAGAAGTATAATCATGAAAAATGACAGTCTTTCATCCTGTGTGGATCCAGGAGAGCCAGTGTGTGGTGAAAAGGTTCCATAAAGAAGGGTGGTCAGCTCTGGACTCAGGAGTAAAACCCCTTCCCTCTACTGGCTTTAAGGAAGCTGTCTCCAAACCACTGTCATAGGAATGGAAAGTTGTTTGTTTTTTAAAAAC
>JADRCD010137669.1:0-11853 GCA_019843815.1 Montemys delectorum | reverse complement strand
CTCACATACACACACATTTGGCTCAAGGTTCCGCCCATCCTTAGTAAAGGCCCACTATGCTAATCTTTTGGTCTAGTCAATGCCCTACCCGCCTCATTATCTTCCTAACAATGCTGGAGGCAATTAGTCTAACATTGCCTGCGAAATTCCAAGCCAGGGTTTGGCTGGGATGTTGGGACATTGGTGGAGGTCAGAGAGCAACGTTTAGTTTTGTCTAGCTGTTAGTAAATCATATCTTCGGGGACACCTAGCACACGAGACTATAGCAAGAACATATCTGGGCTACCTCTGAGTTAGGGGTTGCAGGAGACTGGCTTCCTTGAAGCGTTTGCTTCATAAACTGCTGTCACACAAAGTGTGTGTGGCAAGGGAACAGCCATACCAGGCTCCTGTCATCAAGCACTTCTTGGCATCATTAATAGTGTGGGGGATTAGTATCTACAGATGGGATGGATCTCTAGGTAAGGTGGTCTCTGGATGAACTTTCTTCAGTCTCTGTTCTATTTTTTTTGTTACTGCCTTTCCTATGGACAGGATAAAACAATGCCAACACATTTCTGTTGTATGATCAGGGAAGTGATGTCAGTTATGACCAAGCAGTGCTGTAGGCTGAGATCTCTTGCTCTTCACACCCACTTCCCTCTCTAAAACGCTTAAGCATCCTCAGGTCCAGTGAATCCTTCAACCCTATGTCTACACTCTTCTAAATGGCCCATGTCCATTTCTGCCATAGACACAGTCTGAAAACCACAAGCAAAAACTTTACCTTAAATATAAACATACTAGATAGAGGCAGCACCTGAGCTTGAAAGTATCCTTTATGGCTATCATTACTTCTGATCATCACAGCAGCTTTGCCAGGTGATACTATGAGAATCCCATTTAACAGACAAGAAAATCAAGGCTGAGAATTATAGCACTTTCAATAAAATCGTTTCTCAAGCGTGTGGGAGCTGTGTGACACTATTAGAGGAGAGATGTGAACAAGCCTCTACTCTTCCCAGAACCAATGACAAGAGCCAAGGATACCACCGAGGTCCAACTTAGTGAACCAACGAGTTTTATTGGGGTTTTGTTTGAGAATAGGCGTGAGAGGTCTTGGAAGCTGAAACGACTCAAAGACAGATGCATCACCAAAGCCCACTTCAACATAGGTGACAGCTCACAAAAGCCAGGCACCTGGAGTACACTGCATGGCTTCAAGCAGGTCAGCAGGTTGCAGAATATACATTCCTGGCAACTGAGCTGTGAGTTGTATGAGCCTCATCCAGGCAGCTTGACTGATCTTTGTCTCTTCTGGGCCACTAGCCTGGACTTAGAGTGTCTCTCAGCAGTCCTCTCTGCTTATATATCATTGTGGAAAGAGAGTCTAATGAAGCTGGTCAGTTTCAAGGACTTTCAGGAGCTTTGAGCTGTTTGTTTCCTGAGTTCAGTGAGCTTACATGCAGGGATTGGATGTTTCACCTCCTTTCGGAACATCCTAAGTCTTAATGAGCTTCCCTCCATGACGGAATGTTTTGTCTGTGAGGAAATTGCTCCATGACAACATGTGACCTGTGATGGCAATGGAAAGGTCAATATGAAATTGGAGAAATAAATCTAGAGGCAAGTTCATGCTACAGAACACAAGCAAGAGGGTAAGTTTCATACCTGTCTGTCCTTTGGTTATATTTGTTGTGTACTCATGCCCAATACAAGATCAACAAATGATTTTTCTTAATTATTGATGCTTACCTTTATCTTTTTCTACCTCAGAGAAATAAATAAGGCATCAGAATTGTCCTTGATATCTCCAAAGTGTGAAAAATATCACAAAGTATTAATATCTTTTTTAAATTAAACTATGTAATAGTTATTTATACACTAAGTTCTTTTGATGATAATTCCACTCACAAACTAGAAATGTTTATAATTTGGAACCAATGAGTTAAACATCAATTAGTTAATAAATATTCTATACTGATAGCCACAATGGCAGTTACTGAAAACTCAAAGTCAAAGATTCTGATCATTTTCCATTTTTGCTCCAAGTTATTTTAAAGACTGCCATGAAAATGGTCTTTAATGTACAACAAGACGATGGCACAAATATATTCGTACATGTTTATGTATATATACACCTTGAATATATATAACATGTAATGTGTGTTACCTATTGTGTATACAGTAATACAATGCTTTATGTTTATGAGACTTCAAAGAAAAGTATTTGCCAAAGTTAATATGGAAAAATGGACAAATAAAACAAGTGAATAAAAGTGTAGATCAATGAAGAGAATTAAGAAGGACAAAGAGGAATAGGGTCTTGCCTGAGTCAGAGAAAGGAAAAGTAGAAGGCAAAGTACTCAAACTGACCTGACTCTCTAATGGGAGGTGGCACATTCTTATAGTTATGAATGATGTTCAAAATTCATTCACTTCCATTAGATATAAGTATTAAAAACAATGTAAAAAAAAAAAAAGCCATGATCTCCTCATTTAAGGAGCCCAGAGCCCAACCTAAAACCACAAACACTAAGCAGGCCATCAACAAGAGTTAAAATTATGAGCCTTACCCTCACACTGACCTGGTGTAGTGGTTTGAATGATAATGGTCTCCATAGGTTCATATATTTGAATTCTTCATCTCCAATTGGTAGAAGTGTTCAAAAAAAGATTGAGGAATGTGGCCTTGCTGGAGGAAGTATGTCCCTGGGGATAGACTTCAAGGTTTAAAAAGATTTGTGCTACTTTGAATTAGCCCTCTCTGCTTCCTATCTGTGGGTCAAGAGGTGAGCTCCCAGCTGTTCCTGCCGCCATGCCTTTGCTCAGCCATCATGGACTCTAACCCTCTGAAACTGTACGTCTAATTAAACACTTACTTTTATAAGTTGCTTTGGTCACAGCATTTTGACAAGAGGAAAGTAACTAAGACAGAAGTTATCAGGAGTAGGCTATTATTGTGACAGGCCTGACCATGTGGTTTTGTTGAAGAATGTAGAATACTTTGGGACTTTAGACTAGAAAAGCAAGAGAATACTGTAAGCAGCACTTAGTGGATCATCCTAGCAGGGTTTTGGAAAGTGCTAAGAACTATGCAGACTGTGGAAGCTCAGCTCAAGAGATTGTAGATTAGAACAATCTTAGAAACTGGGCTGCAGACTATTCTTGTGATGTTTTGGCAAAAATATGGCTGCTTTCTGCCCTTGTCTTAAGAATTTGCCTGAGGCTAAATTTAAAAGTAATGAGGAATTTTTGGGGGGGAGGAGACTTCAGGACCGCCTACAGTCAACTCTATTGTGTGATTACTAGTTACCATTCTTAGCTCTCCAAGGAAAAAGTACAAGTGGGAGAAAAAAAGAAATACAAAATGTATTTTATAAGAGATAAAGACCACCAGGAAGGTTAATGCTGAAGTCCAGGTTTGTGCTGAAAGAACCAAAGTAATCAACATAAGGCTTGATCTACATTGGTATAAAGGGAAGGGCGCCCTCAAGTCAAGACCCTGCCCAACTAAGCTTCCAACCTGTGATTTTTCTGGTGAATTTTCTACTCTCAAAAAGTAACAACAAATCGAAGCTTCTACAAATGTGATGGAAGGGTACCGGGGTTCCCTCCACAAGTTGATAGTCAAACTAAGCAATGTCGTCCATGTGCTTCAAACTTTAGCCGTAAGGAATACACATGTGAAGAAGATGGAGAGTCTTCCTCTGCATTTAAGCAGAGCCACTGTGGCAAAGTGTGTGGCAGGGGAATCTCGATGTGGGAACCCTGACAGGTCTCCATGCAATGTCTTCATGCAACGAAGCCATAAAAATAAAGCCTGGATTGTGTTAGATGCCAGATCCATGTGTCAGAGCCATGGGATATGTGTCAAGGAGAGCTGCACATGGGAATTAAACTAGACCCAAGAGATAGAAGTGTATTGCAGTCTACAAACTGGAAGGATAGCGCCAACTGAGCCCTCTAACACTAGACTAGTCTTGCTTTGGTTCAGTATTTCCTCCCTATGACTCGATTTCTCCATTTTAAAATGATAATGGACATTCTATGCCATTGTGTGTTGGAAGTGTATAATTGGTTTTTATTTTATTTTATTTTACAGATGATTACAATTAAAAGATTGCTTTGAGTCTCAAAAGAGATTTTGAACATTGGCCCTGAAAACAGTGTTGAGACTGGGAAAGAATATGGAAACTATAAAAGTTGGATTAAATACATTTTGTATTATAATATGATCACATGTCTACAGGGGCTAGGGAGTGGATTGTAGAGGGTTAGATGAAAATGAGTCCCAGCTTATATGTTTGAACACTTGGTCCCCAGCTGGTGAAACTGTTTGGGAAGGATTAGGGGGGTGGCCTTTCTGGAGGAAGTGTGTCACTAGGGGTAGGCTTTGAGGTTTAAAAAGATTCATGCCACTTTGAGTTAATCCCCTCTGCCTCCTATTTTTGGGTCAAGACATGAGCTCTCAGCTATTCCTTCTGCCTTTGCTCAGCCATCATGGACTCCAACCCTCTGAAACCATAAATGCAATTAAATGTTCTCTTTTATAAGATGTCTTGGACATGGTGTTTTGTCACAACAATAGGAAAGTAACTAAGACCTGGGTTATAGCTACTCACCCTTTAAACCTGCCAGCATATTTCAGGGCAGATTTTTACCACTGCAAAGCATGAATAATTAACATGTGGATAGAATTAAACACTACTAATAAGCCTTTCAATGTAATGGGATTTTTGATAATAGTAATAGTTTAGAGGTGTAATGGGATTTTTGATAATATTGATAGTTTAGGAGGCCTTCGGACAGAAGTGATTCTCATCCCAGCTACTCATTAAAGCCACCCAATTGCTAGAAAATACAAAGTGCTATTGCCTAAACCCTATTCTAGATGAATGTTATCATTTAATTATCTGAAGATAGGAAATAGGAGATTCAAGACATTTGGAAGATCCCCTTGTACCTCCAGGTTGAATGCAGAAGGTGTAAGTAACTTTGGAGGCAGGAGGAAAATCTACACTGGGCCTGCTCGAATTGGTGATTTCAGATTCTTATTGTTGACATACTACTACAGTAGAAAAGGTGGGAAGAGTGTCAGACTTTTAACAGACACTGGAGAGATCCCAATGTATTCTTTCCATTTGAAAATTTGTACATGGTTTCCCTCTGCACTGCATTTCAAACTCTGAATTCTCTCCTTAACAATCCATAGCAGTGCCTTTTTGAGAGTGCCTTGGTCAAGACCCCATCCTCACCCATGCCAGAAAAATTCTCTGAGGGTGCCATATTGAGGTCGCAATTCTCCTTAAGCTAAAAAGGGCATTGCTACGCTGCTACTCATGCAGCCACGAATCTGTGATAGCTCATTTATTTTGAGAGAAGCAATCAGAGCAAAAGACACTTAAAAACTCTAGCAAATGTGAGTAGGCACTTCAATCAATCCTAGCATGCATCCAACTTGCTAGAAATTTTATCAAATGCTTTTCACCCCTTTATTGAATATGTAAGGGAAAATACAGTGCACAGAAAGGACTACCTGATATTTCCAATGAGATGTCATTGACAGAAATTCCACTTGAGTTGATCTAACCCAAAGCAGTTGAGGAAGCAAGTGAGTGTACAAGCTCTGGCAAGACATTCTCTGATTTAGACATAAAACCAGCTCAGAGAGCCTGTAACATCAAGATGCAAAGCACTTTGGGGCTGTGAGTCAGTTTTCTTCTCCAGGCAATTAGCAATTACCAGCATTTATTCAGTGAATGGAAGTCAGGCAAACAGACAGATGTTGACAGTCTGTCATTACCACACAAAAGAACTGCAGCTTTTATCCTCTGGGAGGAAGGAAGACTTTCAGAACGCCTCAACTTTCAGGCTCACACACTTCCCAGGTCTATGATTTATTTCATCATCAATCTTAAAAATAATATAAAGGTCAGCCATTTCTATTTGAGGAGCCACTTGCAGATGCACCTCCCAAGACTCCCATGGAGCCAAAGAGACTGTTGACTACAAACATAGAGGCACTGAGTCAACAGCCCACAGAGGATGCCAGGCTATACTCCTCACACTCATTCCAAGGAAGGGCACCTGTTTTAGGTTCCTTTATTTTTGTTGTAGTAAAAATACTCTGAGAAAAAGCAACTTAGAAGAGGAAGGGTCTCAGTCCATTACTGGGGAAAAGTTAGAGCAAGAATTTTAAACAGCTAGAAACACTATATCCACAGTCAAGAGAAGAGGAAAAAATAATGCATACATGCATGCATACTTGCTTCCAAGCTGTCTTTCTTGACATATTCTGCTTGATTTCACTACCCACATAGTTCAGGACCCCTGACTAAGGAATGGTGCTGCCCAGAGTGGACTGAGTCACCATTGTCACACGTTAATTATCCTACTTATGTAACACTCCATTGATATGCTCATAGGCCAACCCAATTCCTCATTGAGGTACTACTCTTTATAGATTCTTCTAGTTTGTGTCAAGTTGACAATAAAAGCTAGCCATTCCAATACCCTTCATGCAAGCTTCCTTTGTCACTCTTCACAGATGATGTTTCTGTGAGATGAAATCAAATGTGATAATTACTTGTCATTATGAACCAGTACTAGATACTCATAGAAGCAAGAATGAATGGGTAATTTGTGCATGGATCTGGCTCTCTTCATCCATAGGCTTTCAGCTTGGCCAGAGGCTGGGGAAGGCAGCCAAAGGCAATTTGGAGTCTTCTAGTTATGTTATAATCCAATGCTCTTGAACCACTGGCAGATCTACCTCTAATACTGATAGAAACATACTTTAGAGGAAAGCACCTAATTAATCTGAGACTTAGTTCAGCTTTCTTATTTGACAGAATCATAAACTCTACCTCGCAGGAAGTAGAGACGCTGTGCAGAAAGCATGCTCCCTTGCACATGATGCATGGGCTACACAGACAGGTGTCAGAAGTTAAGAGCTCATCCTACTTTTTGTCAACCAGTAATAAAATGTCCTTATCACTAAGTCTTAGTGCTCTGCCCATAGCCCTTAGTGTACAAAAAGTCCTGCCCTGTCTATTCATTCTCTCTCGCATTATTGGCCTCAGAGAGAGTATTTATTCAGAGCATCTTACAGCTTTGCTAGCCCACTGATCCTTTGCTGCCTTTCCTCACCCCTAGCATCAACCCTTTTCCCACCTATGATCCCATGTAAACTGTGGCATCTAAAATAAGTTTTCTCCATAGCAGTGTGTTCGGGCACATAAAACACAGGAAAAGTGCAAGTGTTCCTTCACTACTTGCTGTCTTTCTGGCCTTGTAAACCATGTCTTCCAAGTTTTAATCCTCTCTTGGGATTTCCAGTTTTATAACCTCACACTCTTGTGAGGTTCAACTCTCTCACTCTGGATCCCTACCATGTACCAGGTCTAACTTTCAGTTTGCCTGTGTTCTATGACAATCTGGTATTAGCTTGAAGTCCTTGAATTGTCTCTACCCAGAGTAGATGAGCTATAGCCAGATTAAAGTGTCTCATCTTCAATCAGAAATAAAGTCACAGGTGAAAAAAACACATGTGAACACAATTGCACAGGTACAACACGTGTTCAATAAAATGCTTGGTATCATTTAAATTTCTACCAGAAGCCAACCTGCTCATGTTTCTCGTAATAATTTTTTTCTTTTTCTTACTTCAGTCTTCTATACTAATGTACTTTGACTATATCCCCCAAATGTACTGGAAACGTCATCCTCTAAATCATGTGCCAGGTCAATGATACTTTAAGATGTGACCCATAGGAGGTATGTGGGATTCAATGAGGACATGAGGGTGAGCCCCTCCTGTATTTTTCTGAGTTGTATTTCCCCATTTATTTCATCCTTGTCTTCCTCTTCCTGCATTTACATCAATTCCTAAGTTCAACTTGTATCTCATCTCTTCCTGAAGCTCTCCTTAACCATCCTATTCAACACACAGTTTGCTTCATCTGTGTATATTCAACATCACTGTTGGTGACATAGTTGGACAATGAATTTGCCTTTTCCATGACAGAAGAGATGGTCAGTAAAGAGTAGTAAGAGTGTAGCTAGCAATGTAAGTATGAACTGTACTCCCACATAAACTATGAAGAAGAAGAATTTGTGGTGTTGGACATTATGGTTTGAAAGTTTGCCTCTCAAAAATTCACATTGAGGTCTGGCTGTATTGTAAGAGTGTTGGAAATGGGGTTCCTAGAATGTGATTGAGCCATGAGGACTCCTGCCTTGTGGGTAGGGTCAATGCCACCACAAAATGAGCAAGTCCAGGTCCTGTTTTATCTCTAAGACTTCTCCAGGTGCTGGCACCTTGACTTTAGACCTCTAAAGATCCAGAATACTGAGGCAATACATTATCATTTATTATAAGTTACCCAGCCTGTGCTGTTCTCTTGTAGAAGCACAAACTGTACTAAGATAATAAGAATTTCTTTTTAAGTGATCGGTGAGTGACAGGCAAGTATGAGAGAAGCTAGCATAATGAGCCATTAGTATGTGTCTATCAGTGGTTTCCCACTCCAAGAAGTAGAATTTCAATAGATTCTGGGTGTGTAGGAGAGGCAATCTTTTCATTAAGAATGAACATGTCATATCAAATTTTTGTATCGGCTACATGCTGTGTGACAAACACTACAGGGTCTTAGTAGCCTACGGTTCCATTCATGAATTCACAGATGTGCAGGTAGACTAGGATTCTGTTCAAACAGTTGGTTTTTGCTTCTCACTGCAGGTCTACACGTCACTTGCAGCATCTCTGCTGCATGGTAATCCTATTTATATGTGCAAGCTACTGGCAGAGAAAGAAAGAACACAAGACAAGATTTCAGTGCCAGACGTCAAAGTAAGCCAACACCCATACCAAATTGCTGAACACACTCCTTTCACGGTGAAGCAGTTGCAGTGGGGTCGAGAAAAGAAATAGGGTTTCAGATTCCATTCACCATTCAGCCACAGCATACAGAGTCTGAGTGTAAAATCAATATAATGGGATAATAATCAGAAGCTTGGCAGTCATGGTTTTACTCCACTCTGACACTTGGTGGATTTAAGGGAAATATTTCCAGTTGGATCCCTAAAACTCAGAAGGTTAGACTAAGTAGGTCTTACAATGGCTTTAAAATCTCACAAATGGCGTTTAGTCCTCTTTTCCTTTGTCTGATAATGCAACCTAGGGCACTTATGAAACAGTAAAAATAACAGTCATAATTACAATCATCCACCTATGAACATGTATGCCAACTTATTTTCCCTAACAACCCATTAGCCACTGTGATGAAGAATGAGTGAAGTTAAGTGATTTGTTTTTAGATCACCAAACATTAAAATCACAGGGTAGGATTTGACTCAGGAAGGCTGACTCACAGTCTGTGGTCTAAATAATCATACGCATGACTTCTCCAGTGTGTGCTTTCCTAAACCAAACTCCTCACTACACCATCCTTTTCTCTGTTTGCTTCCCCATAATTGACATCTCCACTCACCCTGTTGTATAGAATGACCACAAAGCTCTTGAGTTTTTCTCCTCTCTGTGTATATAGTAGTCTCTGGCTTCTATGGCTTCCACCGTTTTAAGATGCTTTATAGCCACCCAGTTCTGTCCATCCCATCACCTCCACCACAAGCACCCATCACTATGTCTATTAGACAACTGCCAAAAGCTTCAAACTGCAACCCCTACTTCAAGGCTTGTGAGCATCACATCTGTTCTTCCTCAGCCCCACAACTCAGTGGCTCCTGGTTTGGCCCTTGAATCCAGACTCTTCTACGTGATTTGTGATTTTTTTTTTTTCATAGTCTGGCCCCTGATTAAGGACATGGCCTCATGCCTCTAGGTCACCTCACCTAAAACACAGACTGTGGTGATTTGAATAGGCTTGGCCCAGAGGGTGGCACTATTAGTAGGTGTGGCCCTGTTGGAGTAGGTGTGGCCTTCTTGGAGGCAGAGTGTCACAGGGGTAGCAGGACTTTGAGGTAATATATATGCTCACGTTCTGCCCAGGGTGAGACACAGTAAGTAGTCTTTTCCTAGCTGCCTTCAGATCAAGAAAGAGAAGTCTCAGCTCCTTCTTCAGTACCATGTCTGCCTGGACACTGCTGTGCTTGCCCCACCATGATGATAATGAACTGAATCCCTGAACTTGTAAGCCAGCCCCAATTAAATGTTTGCCTTATGAGAGTTGCCTTGGTCATGGTGTCTGTTCACAGCAATAAAAGCCTAACTAAGACATAGACTATCTGCTTCAGCAACAGAATTGGTTTTTTTTTCTAGATATGTCATGTTTTCCCTGCTCTCCAGTGTCCTCCCTCCCTTTCCACTCATGTAACCAGTTGTTTTTGCTTTTGCATATTTAAATATGACACCACCACCTCTAGGCAGCACTCTGAGATACCCTGCCTCATGTTCCCCGAGTCATCTTATTCTTTCTCTTAACGTGACGCTTAGCATTAAAGATTAGAAGTTTCCTTTCTGTACGGTTACACCCCAAAATTTAGACTCCTTAAAAGCAGGAAGAGTCTTGTGTATGATAAAGTCTCTTCAGCAAAAAGAAGCCTCAGAAAAGCCTATTTCTGGGAAGATGGCAGAGAGGTAGTTTCTCTTACTTCTCCCAGAAAATATAACTAAAAATTGAGAACAAATGCAGTACATAAAATCAATAAAAATTAAAAGGATTATAGTCTGAACAGTAACTTGCACGTCTCTAGCAAGACTGAAAAAAAAAGAGAGAAAAGACACACGTTACTGAAATCAATGATTAAAACAAAGGTTACCAGTACAGACTCCACAAACATAAAAAATATAATAAAAATATAAAACAATAAAAGTAAATGTGACAACTTCAGGGAATTTGGATAATGCATCAAAAATCACAAAGTAACACAAGTCAGCAAATATGAAATAGATAATAAAATATCCTAAATAAATAAGATTTCTTACTTAAATTTTCTCAAAAGTAGGTACCATCACACCAATCTTTTTTGCAGAGAATTCTACCATTTAGCTAAAGAATTAAATCAGTTCTACGCAATCTTATCAGTAAGATAGAGGAGAACTTTATAACTCACTTTCTAAAGTGACTGTTACACCAATGCCAAGCCAAACAAGCATAGAATAAAATAAAATTGTAGACTAACACCTCTCATGAATGTAGAAGTAAAAATCCTTACCAATATATCAGCTAATTAGATAAGCAATTCATAAATAATCATTATACCAAGACCACAGCTGGTTTGATATTCAAAGCCAAATTTAAAAATCTATCATATCAGTAGCCAAAAAAGAAATGTCATGAATGTATCACTTACTAGTAAAATTTCATTTTACCAGATTCAATACCTATTCATGACCAAAACATTTAAAAGAGTAAGAATAAATAGAAAGAAGCAAATTATTCAACTTAATAAGAAATATCCACTTGACGCCCACCCCAGCCGTTTAGTCACTTTTGAAAAGTTGAATAGTTTTTCCTTAAGACTGGGAGCAAGAGAGATCTACTCCAAACACATTGACTAAACAGAATGTTGGAAATCATAGCCAATGGAGTAAGACAAAAGAAGGGAATGGGTTTAAAAGGCATATAATTTAGAGAAGGAAAAAATAAACTCCCCATTTTATAAATTACATAGAAATTCTAAGAGCTTTTTAAAAACATATTTGTGTCCTATCATTAATAAGCCTTTGAAAATATGAAATGACTCAAGATAGAATATGCCACAGACGATCATATTTCTAGATATTGGCAATGAATGTGTTGATACCAAAATTAAATACACAACTATTTTTAACAACTCAAAAATATGCTTAGACATTAGTCTAACAAAAATACATAGGCTATATATACTAAAAATATAGAGCATTGATTA
>JADRCD010137657.1:0-11588 GCA_019843815.1 Montemys delectorum | reverse complement strand
CAGCAAAATACATATAAGACCACTCTTTAACCTGATAAAACCATTCCTGGTTTTTTGGATGGAATTAATTTCTCAGAATTTCTAGATTTCTGTTAAAAGTGTTAGGACTTCCTAGGCAAGCTGCAGAGCTACTGGTGTGCTTTCTGATACATATTATCTTGGATTATTCTGTCCTGAGATTCTTTTGTGTTACAAAGGATCTTTATAGGACTCACATTTACATTTCAACTGAGGACTAGAACACCAGCCATGACAATCATGCAGTGCATTGACAAGTTCAGCTGAGTACGTTTGGTTTGCTGGTTTAGACAATTTTTAAAGGATATTTCAACAGAAAGACTCCAGATTATCTTATTATCTTTCTTCTGTTTGCTTCTTAGATGTGAACAAGCAGCTCTTGGGGCCCTCAGTATTCATCTTTTATGAAATATGTATTTGGCACAGACAACTGACTAGACATATACCAGCTTGGCAACCAACACAAAACTAATTCCTGCCACTCTGATTTTGAATCACCAGGAAAGCAAGACTACAAACTTAGAGCTTGCTTGAAAAATAAAGCAAATTCCAGTTCAAAGAATTTTAGCCGAGATCCCTATTTGAACTCCTGAAAAAAACATGCACCAGGGACTCAAAGGGAGGGACCTTAGATGAAATGCCCAACAGTATGGAGAGGGAACTTATAGAGCTCAACTCCAGCAGGAAGACAGGGTATCAAGTGAGGGATGGGGTTACCATTCCACAGCCAAAACTCCGATCCATATTTGTTCCTGTCTGAAAGAACTGCAGGGATGAAAATGAAGAGAAGCCTGAGGAAAAGAAGGTCCAGTGACAGGCCAAAGTGGGATCCAGTTCAAAGGGAGGTCCCAAGGTCTGACACTATGACTGAGGCTATAGAATGCTCACAAAAAGGGACCTAGCATGACTGCCCTCTGAAAGACCCAACAAGCAGCTGGAAGAGTCAGATGCAGATATTTGCACCCAACCAATGGACAGAAGCTGCTGACCCCTGTGGTTGAATTAGGGAAAGGCTTAAAAAAGCTGAGGAGGAGGGCGATCCTGTAGGGGGACCAGCAGTCTCAATTAACCTGTAGTCCTGAGGTCTCTCAAACACTAGACCACCAATCAGGTAGCATACACCAGCTGATATGAGGCTCCCAGCACATATACACATATACAGCAGAGGACTGCCTGGTCTGGGGTCAGTCAGAGAAGCTGTACCTAACCCTCAAGAGACTGGAGGCCCCAGGGAGTTTAGAGGTCTGGTTGGGTAGGGAGTAGGGGTAGAAGGTGGTGACATCCTCATGGAGACAGAGGGTGGGGTAGAGGTATGGGATGTGGAACAGTCGGATATTGGACTGGAAGGGGGAAATAAAATCTGGAGTGTAAAAAATGAATAAATAAAAGGCAAAAAAAGAAATAAAACATAACCTAAATTTTAAAAAAAATGCATCCTAATATAACATACCAATGCTAGGAGGTTGTGAAAGAATGTTAATATTAGGGAAAACCATGTGACACCTATTATTCACCATAATTTTTGTTTCTGATAACTCACGCACTGAAAAAAGGATAGCATATGTTAGATGCTAGGTAGGACAGCTAGTTCTGGTGAAAAAAAATTACAGGAAGAGCAGATTCAAGAACCAAATCCCTAGGAAGAAGTGTAAGTTTTCTTAGGTTATAGCCACAATGGCACCACTGAAGTCATATTTAAAGAACTGAGGGAACAGGTCCACAGCCTTTGTCTTTCAGATTGCCAGAAAAATCAATTGAAAGCTCTAAGAAAAGCTTTATCTCCAGTGTGTGTGACTGTAATAATATATCGCCTGCCTTGGACTTAAATGTCACTATCCGTATATCCACTCATGATCCTTTTCACGTAAGCTATTTCTCTACTAATTCACAGGGCTTGGCATCATTCTTGGAACTACAGACTTTGGGTCTAAGTTCGTCAGGGGATAAACTTTCATCATTACTGTATTCTCAGCACTTTATACAGGACCAGTCACCATGTTGGTTGTAAGAAACCGATCTCTGAGGACTCTCTCCCCACCATGGGGCAGAATACTAGCATTGGGAATTGTTGAAAATATCAACTAAGTACCTGCCATGATATTTATGGCTCTTGACAACACAGCAACAGCTCAGGTGAGAGTTGTATTCAAATCCTTATTTAGGGTATTTCCATCATCTTGATGGTCACCCTGGCAACCATTTTAAAACCAGGTTTAAAGGCATGAAATGACTGAGACACTAATACTGTGATCCACAAAGAGTAGCCAGAGTCTAACCTTTTCCATCAGAGGTTTTCAGCAAGTAGCAATACCTCCCAATAGGCCACGTGGTGGCTTGTGCTTCACATCAATCTTTGTGTAGCAGGGCAAGGATTTCCAGGCTGTTGGTTGTGACCTCAGGAGCTCTTATGATTTTATGTGGTTCTAGTATTTTCATTGAGAAAATCTGGAGAAGTAAAAGTGGGTGATTCTTGGAATTCTTCCTATTTGTATAACTAATTTGCATTCTCCCTCTTGGATCCCACTTGTAAAGCATCAAGTAAGCATACTCTGCAGTCAAAGCAGATATCCTTCTCCCTTTGAGTAAAGACTGAGGATTACATCCCATGGTTAAAGAGTGCTGGTATCTTGGTATGATTCCTGGATCTCAGTATGCAAATGAGATAGTGTGAGGGAAGACTAGGGTAAGGGGTGAATCCTCAGGGAGAGGTTTTGAGTCCTTATTCTCCACAGGACATGTCATTTGCCTTATGCCCAAAACATATCATTTTGAAATAGAGGATGAGGAAATATGATTGCTTTTGATTCTAATCTTCATTTTGGATTCAAGTACAGGCAAGGCATAAGAACGAGTTGAAATTTCATTTTAAGACAACAAATTTAGCTCCTGCCTAGAAGGCCACCCCACTTCTGGTAAATTTTATTATCTTTGGCTACATAAATTGGGAACGATTTTTTTATGTTTGTAGTATGTGTGCAAGATTTCTCTTCACCAGTCCATAACACATGTGATGTTATATTTTGAATTGCCAACATCTTATGGTTAAGTAACCTGAGGCACAGTACTGAACAATGGGTAGACCATGTCCCCTTGGGAGCTTTTAAATAATTTTGACAGTCTTCTTTTAATGAAATAATTTTTTGAAATCTTGGCTCTGGGGTTGAATGACTATCTTGTTCCTATTCTGTTTGCTCAGAGGGTAGCCTCATTATAATGCAGTATGTTTTAGTTAAGAAAATTATTTCCTTGCTTTAGAAAACAGTAAATTAACTGGAGCATTTTACACAAAGGGGAAATGAGCCTAGAAATAACGTAAACTATGCTTTCAGTTTAGCCGAATCAAAACCCAAGCCAGCCAACCAAACAAATAGCACAGCACATCAGTAAGTCTCCCTGTACTTGCTCAGTCATGATTAAAAGGAAGAAGAGCAGATAAATGTGTATCTAGAAGAGACTAACAGTGCCTTTTATATAGTGTCAAGTCATGCAAACCATGCTGAGAAGGAAGCGACTTTTTTGCAGTGATGTGGGGGAGGAAGAAGGCTGTGAGAAGCCCCTGGTTGCAGGGGGGCCACCGCGCACATGCATGCGCTTGACACAGCCACTGGAGTCCCCATTGTAAGCGCTAGGTGTGAGAGTAAGTGATCTGTACAAAGTCTGTCTACAGTACCAGGAGCCAGCTAGTGACCCCTCCTAAGTGGGCTTGTTGGAAGGGGTCCATATGGAATCTGAAATACCATCCCCAGTGGATGACATAGGCATGGAACCACTGGGCGTGAAGGGGTCTGTGTCTGTGTCCGTTTCTCCTTCAGCCAGGTACCGCTTTTCCCTCATCCAGCTCGATCCCCCACTGGGGCCAAACACGTAATCATCTCTGTCTTGGGAGATACTGAAGCCACTTGGAGACCGCTCCAGTTCCTCGTGGTTGACGGACATGAGGGACAGAGGTGTGTCACTGTCCCTAGTGATGCTGCGTCTCTGGCGGGGTGAAATGTGGTCTGAATAGGGACCTTGCAGTTCTGTCTGGGAGTGGTAGCTCACACATGAGTCTAGAAGAGTCAAGATGGGCAGGACTGTGGGCCTCTCTGCATATGTACTTCCCGAGGAGGGAAGAGTGGCTTGAGCCTTTGAAGAACTGGGTCCCCCTCTGGTCAGTTTCACGGGGTCATGTGCAAAAAACCCATAAGGGCCAACTCTGTCGATGGGCACCTGGTGGAAGCTATAGGGAGGCTCGGGGGGCCCTGTCTCTGAGTAGTTGCAGATGATGGTTTTCAAATCAGAATACCTGTTGTCTTCTTTCTTCTCTGCTTCTGCTGGGGAGGAGGCCCCCTTAGTTGGGTAGTACTCAGTGACATGAACCTGAAGACGCTCCATATGCTGCATATGCATGTCCACAAGGAAGTCCAGTTTCTTCCCCATGTCGTGAACCTGAAAAATACAAGCACCTAGAATCACTACTTCTCTGGGGATGAGGGTCATGGTCACTGTGCTAATGCTTCTCCTAAGGGTTGTTTTGCAAGTCTTAGTAATAACAACAACTACAATTGTCTCCATGTTTCCTGCTAGAAGGCCCTGCATACAAATTAGCATTCATCTAGAAATACACAGGAAGATATGGTACTATTCTGTCAAAAAGTGGGGTTCTTGTTTTGTGTAAATTCCCTTTTACGTAGGCTTACAGGTTGTTAGTACCTGTTATTAATACTTGGTAACCTAAGAACTGGAAGGCAGTGCCAGCAGTAATGGAGTTTTACAAACCTAGAGACCCAGTAGGGACCCTCAGGCAATTATGGAAGTTGCTTCTGCTTTAGAAATGGCATTCATAAATAGGCGTGTTTAGAGCACGAATGCACAAGTATGTGTACATCTCTGTGTGAGAGAGATGTTCCTTCCCTGACCGTTCACATCTGTGCATACATACACACAAGTCTGTGTACCTTTGTGTATGCTATTCCCTTTCTGACAGTTCATGGTTCACAAAATCAGGCAAATGAATAACATTGCATTGATGAGGTTGTGAGTCTCATGGCAGGTCATGGCTAAGGTACATTTAAGGTACAGTTGTAAGGAATACTTTAGGAAGCAGCTATGTGACTTTATGCCATGTACTTTATTGACTTACAATCTTACAAGGTAATAGCTATTGAAATTTCTGTTTCACACATGACAAAGCAGTGACCAGAGGGATGACATAACCTGTGGAAGGTCCCAAGGCTAGTGAACACAAGAATCAAGATTATAAATTAAAATTTAAAAATAAGAAGCAGGAGACCAATCACTGACATTTTCTCTCAGTTCCCTTACATTGGTTTAGTTTGGGGTGATGAATAAAAATATCCATCCTGGAGGATATTATTCCTAGAGGAATGTAATGGAGTCATTTATCTAGTGGACTGCAGAGATGAGCTACATGGAGTGTATTATGTGTACCATGAATGACCCTTACTCATAACTTGGCCCTCTGTGAGGACTCCTCATGAAGGTCACCCACAGATTGGGACTAGAGCAAAAGAGAACAGAAAGTAACATGAAATGGTAGGCAGAGAATTGACATCTATTAAGAAAGTCCTCTGGAGTGTGTGGACAACAGTGACCTTCTGTTGACAACTGACTATGCACTAGCTAACATTCTTCATAATTCACATGTGTTGGCTCATTTAATCCTCATGGCAATTTTATGATGAATTTCCGGTATGACAGACAAGCAATTTTGAGGTTCAAAACAGTAATTAATTTGTGGGTGATCACCCAGCCAGGAAAAGCAAAACTGGGGAATTAGAATTAATTTCCCTATCTTTTCTTTTCTTTTCTTTTCTTTTCTTTTCTTTAAGTGGTAGTTGATATTTATTATGCCTTATCTCCATATGAAAAGATGGCACCTGGAAAACAGTATGTGGAGCTGGAAGGATAGCAGTGAAAAGCAGCTGCTGTTCTTGGAGATGACTTGAGTTTGGTTCCCACATGGTGGCTAAGAACCATCTAGCTTCACTTCCAGGGACCTCTGCAGGAATCAGTCATGCATGTGCCACTCATACATATATGCCAGGAAAACACTTATACATATAAAATAAGAACAAATAAATCTAAAAAAAGAAGAAGAAAGCAGTGTGTGTGTGTGTGTGTGTGTGTGTGTGTGTGTGTGTGTGTGTGTGAATAGAAGGGCTTACCTGTCTTTCAACTTTTACAAACTTCCCCATCATACTTTGGTCTTCAGTTTCTGATGTGGCTGCCCTGGCTACATATGGTTCATTCCTAAGGAAAAGCCAACAACTCATAAGATCACTGTATCCATTTGACTGTGCAAGGTCATCCCAATTGGGAAGATTATGTACATGGGACCATGCTTTTCACCCACAATGACAAAACCTGGAGGAGGTTCCTTTGGCACGCTTAGTCAGGACTGCTGATGCCATGCTTACCTTCCTACAGGAAGAGGTGAGACAGATGGGAAACTGTGGCAAATGAGGCTTTGCTTTGTGTTTGTGAAGTCTCCTAAGTATCTAACAATGCCTATAGTGTTTACTCCTTTAAATTAATTTTCTTGCCTTTCAGTCTTAGGGCTTTCATACTGTAGTGTCTGATCTCTGAATTTCCATGTAGTAGGCATACACATTTCACATGGTTCATTTTGTTAAGAATGGCAAATATCTGCAGCATCCAGAAAAGAATGCTAGAATGTTCCTCCAGGAATCAAGGGAGGGCTGTATTTTCTCTATGTGCAATTATTATCTGCCTACATTCTAGTTTATTCCAATATTCTTACATTATGTGGAGATGAGGTATTTCAAAGAAACTTGATGTTGCTAAAACCCATTCATGTTGGTTATTTCTTGACAGTTGGTTTTTCCCTCTTATAAGCCATTGCCTCTGCTAAGTGACTTCTTTGTCTGAACAGCCTTCAACTAAAACAAATTTCAAAAACTAGTGGCCTTGTGCTACATTCAGCCCACCAGTGTTTTGTCTTGCAAAGGTAAATTCAGTTTGATATTTAATTGAAATTCATTTTAATTAACATGGATAAATTAGAGTTTTGAGTGTCCTTTTACCTATTTTCTGAGTGAAGTTTTGCTTACATTGTAAATCTATAAAAGATAGCTCCACAGTTTCTTATTGTTGCAGACGCCTGTCAACCCCTCAAACTCTCTTATGAGTTTTGTGACTTCAGGAATCAATATCTCTTAGTGTCACTTTTCTTATGTAAAATGTAGGTGTGATGAAGTACCCACAATGGAGGTAGAGGATTACATGTGAGAGCTCATAGGAAATGGTCCACATAACACTATTTTATATTATTTTATCTTATTTATTAATTTGTTTATTTTGAGATATGGTCCCCTCTGCACCTGGGCTTGGCCTCAAATTCAAGATGTTTGTCGTGCTCATTTCTCAAAGGCTAGAGTTATAAGTATGTACTACCATACTACACTCTTAAAAAGTTTAAAAACAGACCTCCACACCATCTCATAAAAGAGGAAGTTGTTAGTTGGATGTAGTCTTTCATTTCCATAGTCCCATTAGTCTGAAGGTTGAAGAAGAAGGACCACCATGGGTTTAAGACCAGCCTGTGCTATACAGTTTAGGGATAGACTAGACTAGGTAGTGAGACATTGTCTCAAAAACAAATATCAAGCCAGCATAAAAGCTCCAAAGTAATGAACTAACTGATTATAATAAAATGAATAAGAAATTTAAGAGTAGCATTCTCCACAATATATTTACTTTTTATAAAAAAAAAAGTGTTATATGAAAACAGAACTCTTTGTTAACATTAGCTACAACAGAACACAGCAGCAGTCGTTCCCACTAGAAGGGTCAGCAGTCTTAGGTCCCATTATTCTTTGTTGCATGCCAAGCCTAAGGCTGAGGAGTAGATGTCTTCTTTTTACCATACCAATGCTCTTGTTTCTAAGATGAAGCACAACAGTCCTTCACTTATTCATCTTGCTTGCCTTAAAGGTGATTTGGAACAAAGAAGCACAAATTCAAGCAGTAGACCTTAAAAAGGATAATATTTGTGCAAAATTTAAAATATGTTTTGGAGCAAGGAGGATTGTCAGAGTTATAGCACTGTTAGAGATGCTGGCATCTGAATACTGTCTCTCACTTTGTCCTGGAAGGTGTTGTCAGTCAAGCCCCAGGATACTGTGCAGGAGCAAGCAAATGAGCTGACCAAGAACATATTAGCTCCATGAGCATTAAATATGTTATCTGTTTCGACAAAACTCATGAGTCTCCTCTTGTTTTATAGCCAGAAAACTGGCTATTTTCTATTTGAAAAAAAAACTATAGAAATAAGTATCATTTATACATCCTTGGGCAGGAACATAAAGTCACCTCCACAGAAGATTTCAAATGGCCACAACATGAACCTGCCTTCCAAATCTCCATTCATTTTCTTTGGGAGAGGGTTGATTTCACCTACATAAAGTACCCACGCTGAGATTTGGGGATGGATACACTGCACAGGCTTCGTCTCAACAGTGCATCATTCCACAAGCACAAACCCCACCTTGGAGACTGCTGGGATGGGTAGGTAAATGCTGACCCTTTCTGAGACTTCTTATGTTTTGGAGTGGATGGTGGTCCAGGGGTGAAAATCATATCTATTCTGAAAGAAGAAGGGGGAAAAAAGCAAAGGAGAGGTTAGATTAAACAAAGCGTTGTTGTGAGAAAATAAGTCCTCACATTTCTTAATTCAAATGTGGCTCTGGAGTGTGTAAAAAGAAGGGGGAAATGAAAGAATGACAAAAAGAATAAAAGAGATATTGCCATGCAAGATATTGGTATCTTCTTCACTCTGGGGGAGTGAGAACATTTTCTCATCTCCAGGGTACCAGAGGGAGACGATCCACAGAGCTGGGGTGAGGGCTATGCTGTACAGCAAATGTCACATGTATATTACAAATATATCTCATCTTCCACATCTTCTTCCTATCCCCAAACTTCCTGATTAGAGAAGATCTACTGTCAGACTTCAGGTTCCATTTTTAGCTTTATAGATCCCTGATTCTCTGCATGGAAGGATGGTTCAACCCCAGCTCCAGCACCCTGCTTATATTTGTGTACAAAACCAGCTTAGCAGAAAGATGCTGTCCACCATGCTGTAGGGCAGGGAAAGGGTAGTGGAGTACATCTCAGAATGACGACTAAGATGCATCCAGGAATAGTCTTGGGCCACGTTTTTCTCTAGAAACCCAGTTTCACTTCCAACAGACACATAAAGCATCATTTGAAGTCAGGCCTGTTTTCTGTCTGGCCCACTGAAGTATGCAATTTATCATCTTGGCAGGTAACCTCCAGCTACAATCCCCAGAAATACATATTCTTGATAACTATCAAAAATCATGACAGTGCAACAGTCTATCCTGTAAACATTAAAACTGCCTGATAGTTTTGGAGTCTGGCCTGTTGTTGGGAGCACGCTGTTTTCCTCTTTCTCCCAGACTTGCATAGATGACAGCATAGAATGACTGAAAGCTTGTTTATACACAATACATTTGTGTAGCAGCTATTGAACCTTTACTTGCTACCACTGTGTGTAGGACAACTAGAAGTCATGAATAAATATACTTGCAAGATAATACTGTCACAAAGAGCTTCATTGGTGCAGTGCTCCTACTAAGTCAGGAGGATACTCCATTGGATGAGAAAGCAGAAGGCCATGTGATTCTTGAATTGTGTCAGTTTCTCTTCAGGTCTCTCATATGAGGGAATTACATCATTCATGCTATGTGCATTTCTGAGCAAATGGATGTCCATTTTTCTGCTAATACTATATACATATAGAACATTGTTTCATATGATTGCCTGATCAAGGCAGAGTTTTGATATACATAACATACATATTTTTATGTGCTATGTTTTCAATTTCTAGACGAACAAGTTGGAGTTAATCATCTGGACTCACAGCTTTGGTTTCTCCATAAGAATGAGGGTATTTTTGATGTGAAAAATACATTATAGGATTCTAATGGACAAGATGCACATATGTAAAGTACTTAGCAGATCAATAAAAGTGGTGGTATTACCTAAAAATACTCTCTCTAAATGGTGTCAATTTCTTTTGTATTTCCAGTTATGAATAACAGTTAAATGATTCTGAAATTCTTAAAAAGTAAATTCTTAAAGTGTGGTTGAAATTTTACACTTAGAAAAAATCAGCTGAGCTGTTAAATGATCAGAGTTTTATAATTATCCAAAGCAAAATAGACAGGAACTAGTTGATATATACATGTCTTCTTTTCTCTATCAGGCCAATCAGAAAGCTAATGTTGGCCATGGAAATATATCAGGCCTTCTCTGGAGCTTTGGAAAATTGGACTAAATAGAACCTAGTAACATTTGACTCCTTCAGAAGGGACAGAAGCCTGGTCACCATGGTCCCATTGCTCTCTATTCCATGCCAAGGCCAAGTCTGAGAGTAAAGCTTGCTGGTCCGTATATCCACAGTGTTAAATGGGTCCTCCTGTTTGTCAAGTTCCTCTGCTGCATTTTGGATTACTTCTGAATGTCTGTCTCTTGAAATTCTACACTCATATGTCTTGGATTCCTGAGTAGCTGAGAGAGCATAGTCCGTTCTCAGTTGAATGTATTACCTTGTCTGTAGGTACTTTATCCTGGAAAGCATGTCGAGATGTCCAGCAGAATACTGCTCAATCACATCTTTTACATCATAAGGCCTCAATGTCTCCTTGAATTTTTTTTTATACAGACGAAATTGTAGAATTCTGTAAGGCAAAGGAGAGGCATTTGTTCACCTTGGGCAGACATTGAAGGAAACAACCATGCCTATCCAGCAAACTCTAGACACAGAGGGAGAAAACATAAAGGAAAGGCCTGGATGGCAGAAAGCTGGCCTTGGGTTCTGGTCCTTCCTGTCCCTCTGCATCTACTGGGTTGGCTAGTGGTGCTCTTTCAGTCATTTGAATAATTATGAAATTGCAGCAACAACAACTTTGAGCAGTTGTTGACTACTCATCACATAAAAGACACTAAATTTGATGCTTTATGTCCAGTCTTCTAATGGATCAGTTTGCAGAGGAGCAGCTGTGGATCTGGGAATACACATCTCATAGGTCTTGATGTCAGAACTGGATCCGAGACAGGCTTGGGTACCAACAAAGATGAAGCTCTTGGTTGCTCTCACTGCCACACTGCTTTTTATTTGAGGATGACTGAGGTCTTTCCTTCTCTAAACTGCTTGTTAAAATTTTCACTGCTGTAACAGAATACCAGACAAAAGATCTTAGGATGAACTCTTTATAGTTTTATGGGAATGCCAACTGGTAGGGAAGGCATGGAGGAAGAAACAACTCTAATGGATACCATCCAGAGCCCATAGTAGTTTGGTCACATCACAGACCAGGAAACAGACAGCTCAAGATACAACAGGGATCAAGTTATATGCCATCCCCATAGTATAGTCTTAATTGTGCCTGGCTGGGTATATGCCAGGATATTAAAAAAATCTTCCAAAATAGCACCAGGTGTGCAAATGTCTGAATATTCTACATCCAAATGATACTAGTAGTTAAGCATGGTGTTATATGTCTACAATTCCAGAACTTACA
>JADRCD010137627.1:0-12404 GCA_019843815.1 Montemys delectorum | reverse complement strand
CTTGGACAATCCAGAGAGGCCAGCAATAGAAATATACAATGCTGAACACGGAACAGCTGGTAGAGTCTGAGAGAACAGACTGGGAAGTGTGAGTTCAGTCCAGTCAAACACAAGCCACTCTTCAGAGAAAGTAACAGAATCAAGAGAATTTAAATGAATTCATTTATAATATTCAGATAGCAATTAAAGATCATCAGGCAGGAAAATAAAAAGAACAATTCTTTTCTCATTTCTTTTCTGAATGCAAGTTACTAAAGACTGTCCTGATTAAACCTGTATATTGCAATTAACTTGGAATACAAAGAGGCTCTAATAAGTACATTCACAAAGTCACAGGGAAAATGGAACCCAATGAAAGTACAGGAATTACAGCAGAGAAAGAGAAACCAAAGTATAGTCAAAAGTCGAAGAAGGAAAATAAAAATTTTAGAACTATGGAGTGTAAATCAAAAAAATGATGTTGTGCCAGGAAAAAAACTCCTAAAACATTGGAAATAGCCAGAAAAAAATGAGAAATATATTAGTGAAAATATATATTTTGAAAAATATAGATAAGAATATTAAAGAAAAATAAATTTAAACTAAGGAATACAAACAGGAGAAGACCTTGGATGCAAGCTCCAGAGCCAGTCCACAACACCCAGAGGAAGCTCCAATTCCAGGCACTCTAACACACCCTGGATCAGAGGTGAGGAGGATACAACATCTGGGCCAAAACCAGGAGTAACTGGGACCAGCTAGACCAGGCACACAGGAACACCACCAGCCCAGTGGCTCAGGTTGCTTCCAATCTGTCTGGGCCAGCTGGTGCCCTGAGCAGACCTTGGGCTCAAACTCTGCAGCCAGTCCCAAAACACCCAGAGGAAGCTCCACTCCCAGGTGCTCTAACAAGCCCAGGATCACAGGATCCAAGAATCACAGGATCACAGAGACACCTTGTCTATGAGGAATTCTGACACAACCAAAATCACAGAAAGGACGGGCTCCAGACAGATTTAGCAAGGTCAGGTAGCACTAGAGATAACTAGATGGTTAGTGGCAAGCATAAGAATATAAGCAACACAAACCAAGGTTACTTGGCATCATGAGAACCCAATTCTCCCACCATAGCAAGTCCTGGACACACCATCACACTGGAAAAGCAAGATTCAGATCTAAATTCACTTATCATGATGATGATCAGGAATTTAAGAAAGGCATAAATAGCACCCCCAAAGAAATACAGGAGAACACAGGTAAACAGCTAGAAGCCCTTAAAGAGGAAACACAAAAATCCCTTAAAGAACTACAGGAAAATACAATCAAACAGGTGAAGGAAATGAGCAAAACCATCCAGAATCTAAAAATGGAAATAGAAACAATAAGGAAATCAGAAAGAGAGACAGCCCTGGAAATAGAAAACCTAGGAAAGAAATCAGGGGCATAGATGCAAACATCACCAACAGAATACAAGAGATAGAAGAGAGAATCTCAGGGGCAGAAGACACCATAGATAACATTGACACAACAGTCAAAAAATGCAAAAAGCAAAAAGCTCCTAACCCAGAACATCCAGGAAATCCAGGACTCAATGAGAAGACCAAACCTAAGGATAATAGGTATAGAAGAGAGTTTAGACTCCCAAGGTAATGGTCTAGTAAATATCTTCAACAAAATTATAGAAGAAAACTTCCAAGAAGCTTACAGAACTCCAAATAGACTGGACTAGAAAAGAAATTCCTCTCGACACATAATAATAAAAACACCAAATGCGCTAAACAAAGAAAGAATTTTAAAAGCACTAAAGGAAAAAAGGCAAGTAACATATAAAGGCAGGCCTATCAGAATTACGGCAGACTTCTCACCAGAGACTATGAAAGCTAGAAGATCCTGGGCAGATGTCATACAGACCCTACAAGAACACAAATGCCAGCCCAGGCTACTATATCCAGCAAAACTTTCAATTACCAAAGATGGAGAAAACAAGATATTCCATGACAAAACAAAATTTACACAATATCTTTCAACAAATCCAGCCCTACAAAGGATAATAGATCAAAAACATCAACATAAGGAACAAAACTACACCCTAGAGAAGCAAAAAAGTAATCTTTCAATAAACCAACACAAACCTAATTCCTTCTCTTACAACAAAACAACAGGAAGTAACAATTACTTTTTCTTAATATCTTAATATGAAAATTAATATTACAAACATATCCTAACTGATTAAAATCCAAAAATATGAGGAATTAGACATTTGTTCACTAACATCCAATGGTCTCTCTAATTTGGTAATTGGTGAAATAGGTCCAATATTATACAATCCATATACACTTTCAGCTTGTTTATATATGACAGTGTCTTGCTCTGTACAACATGATGGTCTGGAAGTCTTGCTTCTATCTCAGCCACTCTATTAGTAGTATTGTTTATTTCATGTTTTTACACTATATTGTGGATTTCAGAACAGCTTACATATTTCAAAACTATTTATATACCCAAAAGAAATGTAGACAATCAAATTGGGAGGGGGCTTTGTAAGAGAACAACAAAATGTAAGACTGAATGCTTTGCTTGACGTTTGTAACTCTTGTACCAAGTTTGAAGAAGAGGACTTTATAAATTACTCTTTATCTGAGATGACTGCTTTTCCAAATTATCACAGCCAATGAACCAGATTCTTACCCTCACCTAATGTCTGTGCCACCCTCCAAGCAGAACCACTGTGCATTGAAACAGTTGGTGAATAACTTTATGGATAGACCATCTTAATACCTACACCATTTCTTAAATGAATGTAACCTCTTCTCTGTGTGCTGAGAATAAAATCACTCACTCAAGTCAAATAGTTTTGACCATAGCAGGAAGTCTGTATCCAAAAATCATGCCTACAATTCATTTCTTGGTGCAGCAGAACTGTCAACTCTCAGCTTACCTACGATGGAGGTAAAATCCTTTCGTTATGTGAGAGTCATTGAAGTACAGCCTTATTACAATGAAATCCAATGTCTAAAAATTGTTCTTATTTTGGGCTTGTACCACAGTAAGAGCCAAGATTTTAAGCTCTACTAAATATAAAACAAACAAAGAGATTTTATATATTTATGTTCATTTAAGAAAATACTAGTAGTGATGTATTATTTTGAAATATACAGTTAATATGTTTGGAGTTATTTCAAATTTATATAGAGAAAAACGTATGCATTTTCAGTATTGCTGTAGTTAAGATCTACTTAAGACTTAAATTGATTGTTGTTTTATATCAAACAACTTTTATAATACTCATTTTTATTGTTATAATATTTTATAAATTTTAAAGAATATGACAAAAAAGATATTGTAGGTATTGAAGGGAAACAAGAATGTGATTTAATTCTATTTACTTAAAATCTGTTTTTAAATGTTAACAAATTTTGATAAATTGAAATCATGTAACTTTTCTCATCATAATGCAATAAAACTTAAAAAATACAAACAAAGTAATAGCTCATTAAACTCATGATTCTTAAAGTGGAAATAAAGAAATGTAAAAGAAACTGAATATTCAATGTTGAAAAACAGTGGTACAAATGGAACAAATGAGAATTACTTTCTCAGATTGAGACCAGAAGTCATAGCAAAGGAAAGAAATGGTTTGGGTTTTTTTTGTTTTGTTTTGTTTTGTTTTGTTTTGTTTGTACCAGAGTGAAATGAAAACAATGTGATAATGATAACAAAAAAATTGAAAGCACAGAACCATAATATTGAGAATTTTTGATACTTTACCTCAAAAGTAACTCCAACTGCGACTAGACTGATAAAATGATAATGTGTTTGCACATTTCATTCTTAGGAAAATAGCATACGCAGGTACAACTAAAGATACTCAATTAAAAATGAAGTTAAATTGGCTGATAATGGTCTCTGGGCAAAAGCATTTGCTGCCAGGTCATCAGGATCCACATCTTAAAGAGAAGGAGATCTGTCACTTGTCCTTGACCACCCCACACCTGCACTGCACAACTCCTCTCTCTCATGCACAGCAAGAAAAATACATTCATAAATATGCGATAGCTCTTAAAAATTAGACTAAATTAAAAACATAAAAAAAAAAAAACAGCAGCAATAAAATTGCATGGCACTAAAGGGCAAGATGACAGACTACCAAGCTTAAATGCATCTGTATTTACAGTTTCATTAGGGAGCAATGATTTGTTACTGTATAATACAATTATTAAAAGAAATGCTCAGTAGTGATAAGAAACTAAGAATGTCATACTACATTAAGCATGTAAGGAACAACTACCCTATGTCAAAACAAATGAAGACACAAGTAAATATAAACACTTAGACAGGAAGTAAAAGAGATCAATGTAGAGAAGAAAAAAATGGTGCCATTGTGTTAAAAGTAATAGTCACTGAGAAAAGGTGCCAGTGCTTCAATAATTCATGGTGTCAGGAAGGCATTTATACATGGGTACATAAAAAAGAACCTTCAGATAAATGTGGCAAAATCTAAGACATCCAAAATAAGGTTCATAGAAGTTTTAGAATTAAATATTTTACTATTTTATGATTAGTAGTGTTTTTAAATTAATAAAATTGGTAAATCAATAAAAGGATCAAGCAATCGAGAAAACCACAATCAATATTAGCAAAGAAAGGTCACTATGGATCCTAGGGACAGAGAAAGAATAGTGATGAAATATTATGACCAGAGTTATAGTAAGAGATGTTACATCTCTCCTCAAGTAAATCCCATAAAAAACACAACTTCTAACATATTACACAAGATTAAATCAAAATTTAACAATCATTATATATATACACACAAATATATGTATTTATAATATATATATGTGTATGTATACACATTAAATATACATTATATTCTTTACTCCAAAGTGCCAAAGTCACCCCAGTTTACTAGGTAACATACTAGTTAATTAAATTTACTAGCTCACACTTTATAAATACAAGTTATAATAAAATAGAGGGGAAGATGCAACTATAAATCTGAAATTATTAGGGTACCAAATTCCAGATACAAAAAACTGGCAAGAATCTTAAAAATGGAATAGAAAATATCTGAACATGTACCTCAGAGGCAGATCAGATGCTTAGAATGTGCCTTGAGGTAAAAAGAAAAGAAAAACAGACCAGCATGCAGTCCTACATTTTTTGTGGACCTAGAAATACAATACCTTAGCGACACAGAACAAGACATTGTCCTGTGTCAGAGTATCACAGCCAGGAATGTATTAAATCACTATGCACTAAGATCACATGTAACTAATAGCTGGAATGTATTAGTTTTATGCTCAATAGACTGAGAACAGTAGGATAGACTAAAACAATGAAGGAAAAGAAACACAGGACATTCTCAAGAGGTGCTGCAATCATGGGGGTAAAGTGGTATGGACGCATGACTCTTTGAGAGTTTCTCCTCAGAGTGTACAGACAGTAGCCTGACCCAATAGGGTAAAGGATAAACACAAATAACCTAAATCTGACCCTGCTTTAATAATAAAAGCTGCATACTTCCTTCCTAAATTCTAATAGGTAAAAATACTCATTTTCATCCCTTCCATGAGAAAATTCTCATTAATACAACAGAGCATTAAATAAATAAATAAATAAATAGGTATAGAAATTTAAAGAAAATATATAGTTGTCTGTACTCTCATATAACATTATCATTACCCATAATTTCTTAGTAAATAAGATAACTTCTGGAAATTCAAATAGTTTTAATCCCTCCAATTTTTTTTTAACATAGAAAAGGATATCATCGAAACCAAAATTTCATAGAAACACCAAAAATCAAATATTTCAGGACATATGCAATAAAATTCATCTAAAAATCCTTCCCTGGAAGTTTAAGATTGTTGTTTATACATGAAGTTCATGAATCAAATGGTTCCAGACCATTAATTTCAGTTTTCCAAAATTGAATTATTGATTCAATGTAGCATCTAATTTTTGTGCTCATCAGTTTAAGTGTTTTAAGATAGTTATGATTGCTTTACAAAACATTCAGGTAAATGTAAAGATTCTAGTAAAGACAAAAGAGTTTCCAAGGAAGAAGCAGGAGGGGAAGCTACAAGACTCTTCCTGTCTAGAGAAAGTAGAATTAGAAGAAAGTCCCTAAGATTCTCTCCTGACTTCAATTCCTGAGATGTGGAGTGCTGTCTGGGACTAACACGTGGGGTGTGGTACAGGCCCTGTAGTAAATTGGTTTTAAGGGTAGTTTGCATCTAGATGCAGAAATCTTCTGAATTGGAATCTGGAATCCAGCAGGGTTGAGAGTTGAAGGGAAAGAGGATATCAATGTGAGAAATTTGGCATTAATTTAGAAGGCACATGGCCCTGAGAATACATGGAACATCCATGAACTAACACTATCCCATAGTTTGAATTTGGCAAGAATATGTAGACCTTAATCCCACAAATTTCAGAAACTGCATTCTGCCAAGTATCTAAATGAACTTGGGAAAAATGACAAAACTCAAGGTGCAAATTCACCCATCTGATATCTTCATTTCAGCCGGGAGAATGTGAGGAGAAAGCTCAGCCAGGCAGTGCCTGTGCTTCCAACCTACAGGACTGTGAGATAATCATAGCTATTGTCTTAAATTGCTAAGTGTGGTTAATTTGCCACTAAGTAATAAAAAAGTAAATATACTGACTTAATAACTTACTAATAGTTACCATATGAAAGTTATATTGTGTTGATTAGGCATTGTACAAAGATAATCAACGACATGAACAGAATAATACACAATCAAAATTTGTCTGACATAGAAATGGTTATGTGATTTTCAAAATGCCAACAATTCATTAGTGGAATGAATGTTTTTCAACAAATGAAGCTACAACAATCAGCTACCCAGAAGATGGAAAATGCATGTCTACAATCTCAACATCATGCAAAAATACTAACATGTATCGTAGCTACAGTGTGAGCTTTGTTAGAGGAAAACCAAGAATATTTTTTACCATCGGTAGAGACCATTTTCTTAGAAAGGACATAAAAACTAGTATCATAAGAATGAATGTATTATACTTCATCAAAACTAAATTATCTGTGGGAGTAAGAAACGTCATGGGGCTGGAGAGATGTCTCAGGGGTTTAGAAAACTGCTACCTTGCAGTTCTATTGCAGGACTTGAGTTCTATTCACAGCACTCGGAACAACTACTTGCAACTCCACTTCCAAGGGATCCAGGACTCCTTACTATTTTTGCAGTCACATGTACAGCATGGGACACACACACACACACACACACACACACACACACACACACACACTCACACATGTATATACACAAACTATTTTTAAATGGTGGTGGAAATGCACAGATAAGCAACAAGTGATAAAATCTTCACAGAACACTTGTGATCAGTTTCAAGTCTCTGGATTCAATTCCCAGAATAAGGAAACATAACAAAGAGGAAAATACTATTCGTTATCACGGAGAAGTCTCAGTCCATGGTCACGACCTGGGTGTATATGCCAAGCAGTACGCCCCAGAAGGAGCACACAAGAGGGAAAATGATTGCATTCACAGTCATCAAAGAAAAGCAGACAATAAAGTGACCAACGTATTGTAGTATTGTATAAGGCACCACCCAATAGCCTGAAACCTTCTACTAGGGTATATATCTTAACATTTTTCACTACCTCCTTATGAACCAGGCTAATGACTGAAACTTTAATGCATAGACCTAATGAGCTAAACATCTAGGAAGAAGACCAATTATGTATCAGCTTAATTTTTTAAAATGGGAAAAAAAGGAGAAAAAGAAATAAAGAGAAAGAAAAAGATAAAAGAAAGAGAGAAAAAGAAAGGGGTGCTATAGTAAAATGGAGAATAGGAGCTCTGCTGGAAACCTGTCCCCGTCTACAGATAGGAGGGCCCTTCCTGATGGATCTCCTCTGGGAATTTGAGAGTCCACTGAAGGTTTGAAATTTCCACAAGAAGGCATGACTACTCAGGAGGATGTGTATTCGAGCAAATCTCGGCTCTAAGCACAGGGAAATCAGAAGGTCTTCCACTCAGCTGCACTGTGGTGAGCAGCTCTGTATGTGTTCAAAGAGGAGCTTTTATACAATCTTCAGAAAGCAAACTTAAGAAAGAATGAAAGGAAGGAAGGAAGGAAGGAAGGAAGGAAGGAAGGAAGGAAGGAAGGAAGATAGATTGATCAAAGTGCAAGTGTAAAACTCTAAGTGAAGCCCCATTGATTCAAACTGGCTGTCTTGATTGTCTAGAAGTTCTTTCAGAGGTACAGAGTTTATGACTAGATAAGTATTTGATAGCTTCCTTAAATAGCTGTGTGAAGTTTTGATGTGTAGTTCATTAGAAGAAAGTGGTTAGTATGTATTTAACTTAAAGAAGAGCAAATCTTTTTGTTTTCTAAATGTCAGGAATCTGTCTGATCATTGCTAGTTAAACTACTAGTGTGTACCACAGTGCACAGAGAGGGAGTCAAGTGGCTGTTCATGGAGGCATTGTCTCATGCACTTCTCCCTCTAGCTCAAGTGACTACAGGAGACTTACAAAGCCCTGGTCATATGTTTACTTAATCCTCTTTCTGCTTTTGACCAACCATTGGCCACTACAGGACCCAAAAACAATCTGATATATAGGAAAATTACAGCATGAACAGTATAAACACGAATTTTCAGGTAAGTGTAAAAGTTCAAAAACTAACTTAGAAAACCTTAGGTCGACTCCTCAGGCTATTTCTCAGACTATTATTGGCATAGTGACATTCTATATAGTAATTGAAAAGTAAAATCAATAACCAAAAATCAAAAGGAAGAAACAGATCCCTAGAATTCTGATTGTTATATTTATTTTTCCTTCTATCAATAATAGATTTTGGGTCCTCCAGGCAGTGTCAGGGGTGGGCTCCCTCTGCTGGCATGGATCTCAAACTGAACCCGTCATTGGTTGGTCACTCCCACAACATCTGTACCACCTTTACCTCAGCACATCATGCTGGCAGGACAAATTGTAGGTCAAAGATTATGTAACTGGAAGAATTTTGCTTGCTTTTGGGACCCTTGTCCTCCTACTGAGTTGCCTCATCCAGACTTAATATGAGTGGAGGGCAGGTGGTTAAACTTACTGCAACTTGATATGCCATATTTGTTTGATGTCCATGGTAGACCTGTCCTTTTCAGAAGGGAAACAGAGGAAGAGTGGATGAGCAGGGAGGAGATGGTGAGAGGACTTGGAGGGGAGGAGGGGAAGGTAACTGCTGCTACGAGGTAGTAGATGAGAGAACAAATTTAAAATAATTTTCCTACATAATATATACTGATTAAACCTCCCCTTTCTCAACTCCTCAGAGTTCTTTCCCAACTTCCTACCATTCTGACCTTCCCCCTTCCTGTCTCTCATTAGAGAACAAATATGCTTCTAAGGGATAATAATAAAATAAGATAAAGTATGGTAAGTCAACACAAAATCTAACACAGTGGAATTGAACAAGCAAAGAGAAGCAAAAGAGCCCAAGAAAGGGAACAAGATATAGAAATCTCTAGGTTTGAACACTTATGAATCCTATAAAAGTATTAACTCAAAACATATACATACAAACATATATACATATATATATATACACATATATGGGTGTGTAAAGTTATTATATGTGTAAATATATTATATTATATATGTTACATATCCATTACATATCATATATATCCAATTACATAATATTTATTTATATATTAATATATTTGCATACATATAAATATATTATATATGATATTATACATTAAAATCAATATTTACATATTATGTAATATATATTACCTAGAGGTAAAATATAGAAATATACATATATAATAAAAGAAAAATAGAAATAATGAGTTAAAATTTAAAACAATAAAAATCAAAAGTAAGAAAAAGCTCTGACCTGACATCATGAGGCAAGGAACCTCCAAAGATGCCCTTGAGTTTGTTTCTGTTAGTTATGTACTATTGGGCTCGGGGTCTCCCTTTAAGAAAAGTTTGCTGTCCAGTGAGACTCCCTTAGAGGAAACTACACATTCACTTGCAAGTGGCTATCAATTGGAGAGAGCTTCTGGTTCAGGGATGGTGAATGTGACCATTTCTCCTTTACCTGTGGGATCCCATGTGGTACAAATGCACACAGGCCCTGTGCATGCTGCCTCGGTCTCTGCTTTACATGTGCACTGACTATATTGATTTAGAGGGCCTTGTTCCTTGGTGTTCTCCACCTCCTTCTGTTTTTACACTCCTTCTACTTCCTAGTCTGTGTTACATTTAAATTCACAATCTTTATCAAAAAAGTTCAGAAAGAATGAAAAGAAAGAGTAAACTATGCCTCACTTGAAGGTAACAAATAGTAAGATACACAAAATCTTGTCTGGGAAAAAATCTGACCATATTTATAAGACAAAGTTTCTTACACAGTTACCTTGGTGACCTCTAACTAAACAAAGACAGAGAAAATGGATACCCAAAAACAGAGGAAAGAAACATGGCCAAGGGAAGCACACAACTGAAATGAAAATGTAGAGGAATTCAAAGCCAGTCTTGTGATTCTTAGAAGAAAGTGCAAACTCCAGGGTAAACAGTAGAAAAAGGTAAATCTGAAGGTGGACAGTGATGCTGTACACCATGACATGAGAACTGTGGCTGTCTCAGACAGAAAAGAATGAAGAAAAGGAGAAGAGATAACTTGATGTCTGAACCTTACAAAACAGAATACGACCTGACCGCAAGCTCTCAGGAAGCTCCAAAAAGATCAGATCAAGAGGCACAAACTAAGATAATTTATAATCAATTTAAAAAAATGAAAGATAGAAAGTGATTTGTCATATACAAGGGGTACTTAATATGATGATCAACAGATTTGTCATCAGAAATTTCAGAGCATAGAGAATTATGGACCAATAGTTTCATGGTGCTAAACAAAAAACTAATTATGTATCAAGAATCCTGTATACAACCAAATTACCTTTCAAAACAAAAGAATAAGTTATTATTTTAGCAGATAAACAAAAGCTAAAGAAATTTATCACCATAAGCCTGCTCTACAAAATAAACTTGTGAAGTCCTGCAGGGCAGAATTTAGGATAACATAAAATAGTTTAAATCCATAGAAACAGATGTATTAATTAACATAAATGTGAAGAAAATCATAAGAATTATTTCCATTATCTGTATCTTCTTTTGTTTTCTGCATATCTTAAGGAACTTATGCAATTAAAATAATTATTAGTTTGTAATTTGTGTTCAAAATGTGTTACTATGCAATTTGTGACATCTGCAACTAAAAACATTAGTAATAGAGATTTTAAAATAATGGAGGTTTTCTATATTATCAAATTTTACCTATTTGGAAATATGCAAGTTTGAATGATAGACTGTGCAGTTATTAAATATAACTAGGTGACCATAGTGGAAATATCAGTAGTATCTTCATAACAGAAATTATGAAAAAGAAAAAAAAGAAAGTTATTTCAAAATATCACTGAAAAAATCAAACAAAAGGAGACAACAATTCACCAACTTAAAGACAAAAGACTGTGGAGCAGTAGAAAATAGATAAATGTCATAAATGAGTCCTTTCTAATCAGTGATTCACTTAAATGGAAAAGCATTAAATTCCCTTTTGGGAAAAGGATCTGTGATCAGCAGAATAGATTTTTAAAATTTTAACTCTATACTAGCTACAAGAGAAAGAACTCACCTTAGATCCCAAAGCACAAATAGATGGAGGGGAGAAATGGAAAAAGAGATTAAATTCAAACAGTAAACAAAGGAAAATGAGTATAAATATCAATTTTGGAAAATAATAAGTAGCAAGAAGCAAATAAGAACATTAAACATTCTCAAAAGTTTTAAGTTAGCCATAAGATCCTCTAGAAGACATTGGAGTCAGTTCAGAATACCTCAAGAGCATGTTCTCACATCACAGTTCTTCCCTAGAGGGCCAGAGGGTAGGGAATAAGTGACAAAGACAGGAGACAGTGAACAAATAGACGGGAAAAGGAGAAAGAGGGGGGGTGGTAAGGAGCACTTGTCTGAGGGAGACAGAAAACTGTCACTGTGTATAGAAGAGACATACCTGGCCCATAGGCAAAATCAGTTAATAAAGATAAAACAAGAAAACCCAGATTAGGATGGACTCTTTAATTTTAATTTGGCATGTTAATTAGATGAGCTTCTTCCAGCCAGAGTATTGATATACTTTAATACTTTGACTGTAGTAGTCAACCTCAGGAAGAGGAATTGGCCAAATAAGGAAATAGAGCTTAGGTGCTAACTTGAAAAGTATAGTGTAACAGGGATTTTTGTTTTGTTTTGTTTTGTTTTTAATCTTTTAGGTTTTTTGTTTGTTTGTTTGTTTTCTGTTTTTTGTTGTTATTTTGTTTTATGTTTTATGTTTTTGTTTTTGTTTTT
>JADRCD010137613.1:0-25732 GCA_019843815.1 Montemys delectorum | reverse complement strand
AAAAGGACAAGACTAAACATACCTCTCAGAGCGTACCTTTGCCCTGCAGTTCTGAATCCTTCTCCGTGAAGGGTCCCCTTGGTGCCAGCGATGGTAAATTCCTGGGTTTCGGCACCATCTGTAATCCACGCATGTCGTCTCGCTGGCAAGAACGCACACGGACACACAGGATCCTTCTGTAGCAACTGTTTATTACATCTTCAAGAGGGCGACCCCCGACACCTGAAAAGCACTGCTTATATATGCCCTGGAGCAGCATGCTCATCTCTGATTGGCTGTTTGCTCAGGAGCATAATACGCCCGGGGATGGCTCCTGACTTGGCGCGCTCTGGCCCTAGGCACATGCGCAATTTACCTGTAAACTTGGGAGAGCACTGGATGTCAGCGCCATCTGCTGGCTATCACCGCTCACCATGGCTCTCTACACCCCCCCCTCCCACACACACACACACCCAGGTATCCACCAAGCCTCATGACCCTTGACTATGGAACTTCAAGTCTATGAGATGCTATGTCTGTTTCCTCTCCCACTGAAGCCAGACAAGGCAGTCCAGGTAATAGAATATATCCTATGCGCAGGCAACAGCTTTTGGAACAGCGCCTCCCCTGCCCCATTTAATCAGGACCCATATGATAGTCAAGCTGTATATCTGTTACTTATGAGTGGAGAGGCTTAGGTCCAGCCCATGAGGTTTTAATTTACTTTTAGTCTATATTTTAAAGCAAAATTTAGGCTGGAGAGAAGGTTCAGCAGTTAAGCGCACTGGGTGTTCCAGGGGTGCTGAGTTCAATTCCCAGAAACCACATGGTACATCATAACCATCTGTAGTGGGATCTAAGGCCCTCTTCCCATATGCACTTATATATAAACTAAAATGTAAAGAAAAAATGAAGGAAGGAATCCCAAATGGCCAAAAAGCACCTAAAGAAATATTCAACATCCTTAGTCATCAGGGAAATGCAAATCAAAACAACCCTGAGATTCTACCTCACACCAGTCAGAATGGCTAAGATTAAAAGCTCAGGTGAAAGCAGATACTAGTGACAATGTGGAGAAAGAGGAACACTTCTACATTGCTGGTGGGATTGCAAACTGGTACAAAAGCTCTGGAAATGAGTCTGGCAGAGCCTCAGAAAACCGGACATAGTATTCCCTAAAGACCCACCTATACCACTCCTGGGAATATACCCAAAAGATTCTCCAAAATATAGCAAGGACACATGCTCTGCTATTTTCATAGTAGCCTTATTCATAATAGCCAGAAGCTGGAAACAACTCAGATGTCCCTCAGTAAAGGAATGGATACAGAAAATGTGGTACATTTATACACTGGAGTACTACTCACTTATTAGAAACAATGACTTCATGAAATTCGCAGGCAAATGGATGGAACTAGAAAATATCATCCTGACCAAGATAACTCAGACATCAAAGAACACACACGGTATGTACTCACTAATAAGTGAATATTGGGCAAAAAGCTCAGAATACCCATGACACAATTCACAAACCATATAAAGCTCAAGAAGAAGAAAGACCAAAGTGTGGATGCTTCAGTTGTACTTAGAAGGGGGAACAAAATAATCATGGGAATGTGAGAGGGAATGGGAGGAAAAGAAAAGGGGGAGTCAAAAACATGGGCGAAGAACAAGTATGGGAGGAGACAGGGTGGAGGGGTAGTTAGGGAAGGACTGAAGGTGCTGAAGGGGTTTGCAACCCCATAGGAAGAATAACAATATCACCAACCAGACCTCTCAGAGCTCCTAGGGACTAAACTACCAACCAAACATTACACATGGAGGGGGCCATGGCTCCAGCTGCTTATGTAGCAAAGGAGCCATGTAAAATGTAAATAAGTAAAATAAGCAAAAAAATAAATTTCTTTAATATTAAAGTAAAATATTAAATTACCACTGAGTGCACACACATGTGGGTATGCTTTAAAAAATGAAATAAATAATACAAAAGAAAATCTAACTAAAAATATATCACTTGGATCCTATAAAGATCTAAGTAATATCAAAAGATTTCTCATTTCATGGGCTACAATGAGCTAAAAGGACTATAAGAAAGACATATTCTTTAATGTAGCAACCATAAATTGGATTGGACTAGCTGCCTTTTTTGTGTGTAAATAAGAAATGCTTCATAATGAAGACTTCATATAAAGGAATGAAATGCTGAAAATAGAACACTCTATGATGGCAATATTTCAAATCTGTTTTCCACATATATTCATGAAATGCAAAAATTGCAATTGTAATTCATTATTTTCACCTTGTAAGTCAAGGTCATTCAAAAATTTTAGACCATGAACCACCATAAATAATATCACACGGAAACATAACCCACATAAACATAGGTATATACTTATCTACCAAAATGGAATGAATACGTTTCATAGACAGCACAAATCCTCATCATGCATGTTAATTTGTTGTACTGTGGCATGATTAATTTTACTTGATTTTTGTAATATCACACACTTAGTTTTACTGTATTCTCCTTTTATGCACTTTTATTCGCTTTTAAAACCACAAAATATAAAGTAAGATAATTAGAAGCTATTATTGTGTACATTTTTTATGTTTTGATATTGATTGATTTATTAGTTAGTCATGATTATTAAGTACCATTGTGTTTCTATGAACTAATTTCCTGATCAACTGAGTTTTATATTCACACAGTGTTTCTTCAGTGATCTCTGAAAAGGCAATATTGGCAATAAGATATGTGAAAAGTACAATTAAAACTAATAATGAAGATAATTGTAGTGGAATGAGTACAAGAGAAGAAAAGGTCATGAAGAATACCAGGTTGAAAATAGACCATAAGGAAAACCCCTGAGTTTGAACTAGGGAAAAGCTGGAAGAAGCTGAGGAGGAGGGCAACCCTGTAGGAGGACCAGGAGTCTCAATTAATCTGGACCCCTGAGATCTCTCAGACACTGAGCCACCAACCATGCAGCATACACCGGCTGATATGAGGCCCCTAATACATATACAACAGAAGACTATGGGGTCTGGGTTCAGTCAGAGCAGATGCACTTAACCCTTAAGAGACTTGAGGCCCAAGGAGTGGAGAGGTCAGGTGGGGTGGGGGTGAGGGGACATCATCACAGAGACAAGTGGATGTGGAACAGTCAGAGAGTGGACTGGAATTGGGATAAAATCTTGAGTGTTAAAAAAAAGATTAAATAAAATTTAAAATAAAAGAAAATGGACAATAAGGATATCATATCCATAGATTTGATAAATCAATAAAAATGATGAAAATGGTAAGATATACAAAGTTGCCAACATAAAATGAGAATGTCAAATCCAGCTATCTCTCAGCAACAGAACCTACAGCAGAGACCACATAACTTCCTGTGATTCTTCTTCACCTGGTTCTGTTGCATCATATCCTTATGATAACTTAGAAAGCAGGTACATTTATTATTCCTTTCTCAATGAGTGACAAATTAAAGTATGCTTTCTAGGACTTTATGCTTTGTCAATGTCAGAGAGACCATGAGAATGAGAAGTGTCTCACTCTAGAGCACACATTCAAACTCTACAATGAACAAGTTGTGAACTAGGCAAAATCATATTCTTGACAGTAAGCTGTATAGTCTGTAAAGGGCAAAGCAATGGTCCAAATTCACAGTCCTCCTAGTTTAATGTTAAATTTGTTAAGAGGTATACTATACAGAAACCTACAATAAGCAATGACAATGCATAGAAAGTTGAATCCACTCTGCAATATGTAATTTAATCCTGATAATGACTTTATACACAGCTACTAGTAATTTGTGTTGAATGTGAACCAAGGTTAGTGTAGTATACTTTATACAAAGTCACAATTGTAGTAAATGGAAGAATACAAATTTAAACTAAGGCCATATCACTCTACTGAATTTTTATTTTCTTCATTCCAAAATTTAAAAGTGACAAATCACAGGAGTACAATGTTGTGGGACAATTTTTCAATGAAGAGAATAAAAACTCAAGATAAGAGAAAATGTTAAGATATGTTAGCTGAAATATTTTGTATCTATTGTTTTAGCAGTTAAAGAATATATATCATCCATCTGTATTTGATTTTCTGAACATTGACTATAGCATAGTGAATATCCATGCTCAGTGAGCACAAAACATCTTTCCACACTCAGAGAGTAGTAACCAGTAATTATTGATGATAATGAAAACATTCATAATTTTCCAATAGATATAAAACACCAGATAAATTATATGTCCATTTCATATGAACCAGAAATCTAGATTTAAAAATTAAGTATAGATGAATGGATTGGGGGAGCACAGAAGAAAGAAAATTCGAAATAAAATATGTAACTTAGGAAAGATTTTATTATAGTCAAATGCAGTCAAAAAGAAATTGTGGAGAAAAAGAAAAATATCTGTATATTACAACGAAGACAATGTTTCTAAAGTATCTTATTGCTGATAAGATCAATATGAAATACAATGAACTTTTATACTAAACAAAATAAAAAGTTATTTGTAAATGCACAAGCTGACATTAACAGTTGTCTGTGTGATGATTGTGATGATGTATGATTCAGTAATACACATTTGATTATTAATAGTTTGGGCACTGGCATCTAACAGATCTGGGTTGAATGCAGAACTTCAAGATTTCATGAAACAGGATTGCTTTAATCTAGACAGCTTTGGCAAGCTCATTCAGGAAGAGAGTTGCTTTCCATGTGTTGACAGTAAGTTAGTGGACTAAAGCAGATTCTACTTGGAAAATTTTCTCATATCCTTTACCATGAACAAAAGGTCTTGAAATGTTTTTTTTTTCTATTATATTTATTGTTTGGTAATTTCTTACACATATATAAGTTTGGATTAAATTCATTTCTCATTCTCATTCTCCCATACCCTCCACTATTTTTCCTTGAAATTTGTGTTTGTTTTCAAAAACCCATTCAGTTCATTTAGTGATACCTATAAGCACATAAGTATAGAACTATCTAATGAGACATTTACAGCTTGTCAAGAGCCACATTCATAACGGAAACTGGCACTTCCACAGCATCCACCAATTAGCAATAGCTTCTCAGCTAGTGGTGGGATTTCTTAAGATTCTCCTCTGTCTAGACTAGGATTTTGTGTAGTTCTTTTGGTTTAGTAAGTTCATATGTGCAACAGCTCTATCATGCCCCACAAATAGCATTTTACTGCAGATGTCCACCACTGCTGGCTTTTAAATTTTTCACCCCCCTCATCTATAATGATATCTGGTGGTAAGGAGGAAGAGATGTGACATTAAGTATCTCATTATTACTGAAAACTCCATAGATTTTCATTGTCCATGCATTGACTCTATGTGGATCTCTGTATTAATTTTCATTTATTTTAAAAGGACAATTCTCTTATGGGTATTTCAAGATGTACTAGATATATGTATTGGATATAAAGGTAACAATTTATTAGGCAAATTATTACTATATCTGTTAAGCAGAATCATGGTATTAAATTACCCCCTATGGCTCCAGATCTAGCAAGCCATAGGGGTTTGCCTCAGTTAATGGTACAAGCATGGGTTACATCTTGTGATGTTACACAAGATACAGATATAAAGTCCTGGAAATATACCCAAAAGAAATTCACAGGTAAATGGGTGTATCTGGAAAAGATTATCCTGAGTGAGTTACCACAGACTGTAAAAGACAAGTGCAGTATATATTACTTAAATGTGGATGTTAATTGTTAAGTCTTTGATAATCAGGCTACAGTCTATATAGTAATAGAAATTGGGTATGGAGTAAGTGATGGGGATTAATCACACTAGGAAGGGGGAAAGGCATATATAGTTATGAATGGACTGGTACTGAAACTGGGGATCAAATGAGTCTGATTTTTATACTATTACTGAAGCTTTTGGGAAAGTTAATGCAACCGAAAAAAGTTATGCTATGATGAAGGGAATATAATATCAAAAATGGACTTGGAGTTACCTTTCTTATTAGGTTAGACCTTAAACAGAATATCCTTCAGTGCTAGGCACTTGCTTTAGAACAAACAAAATAGTTGCCCTTAAGGCATTCAGATATAATATGGATTATTTATTTCTAGGATGATTCACAACAAGGAAAATAGATTGGTTTTATGTGTAATCTTAAGAGATGGGAGCTTAAGAAAAAGTATTTATTTATAAACAGAATTAGAAGGATGATGAGGTGCATCTTGTCTAAACAATGTCAGCTATATTGCATGAAATGATTGTGAGTAACCTGAAATTCCACTGAATACACTCAGCCATCTGAAAGACTGGTTCTTTTTTTAAGGTTTTTAAGGTAATGTCTGAATGAAAGGATGTTTTCTGGCATGAGAATCTTGTATGGGGTGTTTATACTATATTAATATACAAAGCAGCTAAAAGTTAACTGCATTGGTGGAAAGAGTTGAGGGGCTTAAAGTCCTCAGACAAATTATATTTGATTGAAACACTCAATTATTATTTTCCTCATTATTTATTAAAAAATAACATTCGTCCCAGGGTTATTTTAATTTGCATTTCCTTGATGACTAAACCATCAGCCAAAGCGTACACATGGTGGGACTCATGGCTCCAGCAGCATATGTACAGCAGAGGATGGCCTAGTCGATCATCAATGGGAGGAGCAGCCCTTGACCCTCTGAAGGTTTATGCCCCAGTGTAGGGGAATTCCAGGGCCAGGAAGTGGGAGAGGGTGGATGGGTGAGCAGGAGAAGGAGGGAGGAAATACGGTTAGTTTTTTGTTTTTGTTTTTGTTTTGTTTTTGTTTTTTGTTTTTGATATTTTTTCAGAGGGATAACCATGAGAGAAGATACCATTTGAAATGTAAATAAGGAAAACATGTAATAAAAAAAGAACATTAGAAACTCAAAATTGAAAGTAATTATTTATCTGAAGTATTAATTGCTTATATTCAAATTTAAAACAAAATCTTACTCAAAAAAATGCTTTGTTCCTTTGAATAATTAATTAATTTGATCAAAATATACATGATATATTTTGGAGAAAGGCACATATAGTAATTAATGTAACAGGATATATTAGAGCAAATCACACAAAATCATGCAGCTCAGAGTCCAAGACCCTGGATTTCCTGTTTTTTATGGTGTCAAAGTTAAGAAAGTATTTTTCTAGTACCATAAAGTTTAAAAATAGTATATTGAATTTATCTTATTACAATAATTCAGTTATTGTATAGGACTGAAAGAATAAAGAAACAAGTAGCATTCCAATCTTTAATTCAAAAAATTAACTCAAAGTGGTCCAGAACCAGATATAAAGAACTCTCCCATGGAATGGCAATACAAGCTCTGGATTTAGGAGAATGTGCAAGCACTTTCAATTGTGACATTTAATAGAGTGAAAAGGCAGGGAAAAGGAAGTGAAGAGATGACAGGATAGAGAAGCCTCTTCAACAGGCTTTGCTTGCTTTCCAGATATTCTGCTTACAAGTTTTAATTTCCCAAATCAGTTTCCTGGGCATTTTCACCTATTTCAAGAACATCAGATACTATGTTTGTTATAGTGAGTACCAATATATAAAACAATACATCTCAAAATTTCAGAATGGGTTTTGTGTTTGTCTCATTAGTAGTTTAACAAAAAACAGTGTGTGCTCACACATTTTAGTTTTCAGAAAACTGCTCTGCTCTGGACATCAACCTACCATGGTGTACATATTTGGTGCTACGTTCTGATTCAGTATTGAAATGTTGTGAAATTTTAGGGTACGTGAGAAGATAGAGAAACCCCTATCCTAGAGTCCAGTTAAAGTCTTTACAAATAAAGCAACAATTCCAGCATAATTTCCCAATGCTTAATGTCTGCCTCCTTTCACTGCTGCAAATATGTACTTTTCTAGACATGTCATCAGAAGCAGATCTATAATCTGCTAATGGCCTTGTGAATAGTCTGTGGATCTGAGTTCCACTTTATCAGACTATAGTTATAACACTAACCAAAGATCCCCAAAGCGCATCCCATCTGCCACTTCAAGGAGTAAGGAAGATGGTGAGCTGGTAATTAACAACCTTTAGAGGTATAACTTGAAAGTTGCCGAGCACCTATGACTACTTGTCCCCTTATGAGCCTGTGCCCACATTTGCATACATCTTACTTTCTGTGACTCTGTATTTGAAGAGTATTTATATTCTTGGATATGTCTTACTTTCTTCTGAGGTATCCCTTCATTTCTCTTAATGCATGTGCCTTAGCCTACATTAGATATATATTTAATAAAAATTTTCAAATTCAGTCCACTCTGCTGGCTAGTCCTGGAATCCTTTTCAGAGTCAGAAGCACAAATCCTGTATTGGCCTGAGCAGAGATCCCTAAAGCCTTATGTCAACCTCTCAGTGTCTGTGTGGCCGGACGGAGCTTTTCCTCTCCCTTACAAAGATGCTGGGAGGTTAGGTATTTTCTAAACTAGAGTTTTTATTTCAATTTGGCTCATCTTGGGTACATAATATCTCTTCCTTTTAAATATTTGTTCATTATTTATTCACTGTGTTTGCATTCCACAGAGCCTATTTGGAGATCAGACAACAATTTACGTTTTTTTCCTTCTACCATGTGGATTCTGAGGACGCAACTCAGGACTTGGCAGCAAGTGTCTGTCTTTACCAATGAGGACAAATCATCTGCTGCTTCCAACACCGCCCTCAACATCCCACTCATGCTTCTCAGAGGGAAGTATAGAAATTTACATCAGTTGTAGTTTTCACTTGTTTTGTGTGAATACCAAGATGAGACATATAATAGGTTTTTCTCAGGAAATTTCTCTATCTCTGTCGCTGTTTCTGTCTCTGTATCTCTCTACATTTTTCTCTGTTTTAATCTGTGTGTTTTTCTTTCTCTTCTGTTCCTTCCCTCTCCCTCCTCTCTCTCTCTCTCTCTCTCTCTCTCTCTCTCTCTCTCTCTCTCTCTCTCTCTCTCTCTCTCTCATTCTCTCACTCTGTCACACACATACACACACACACACACACACACACACACACACAGGAAAGGATGGAGGGAGGGAAGGATGAAGGAAGGGAGAAGGGAGAGGGGGAGGCAGGGAGAGGAAAACAGAGAGAGAAACAGAACCAGACAGAGAAGGGGGAGAGGGAGAGAGAAAGGGGGAGTGAGAGACAGAGACAGGGAGAGACAGAGAGACAGAGAGAGAGAAGGAGAGGGAGAGACAGAGACAGGGAGATAGACAGACAGACAGGCAGACAGACAGACAGACAGACAGACAATTTCCTTACCATCCAGCAGAAATCTGAAAATTATGATAACCTGTTTTGTTTGTTTGATTGATTGATTGATTGATGACTGGTTAATTGATTGATTAATTGTATGCTTGTTTCAATTCATGAAAAAATGTGACAGAAACCTGGGCCCCTCCCTATATCTATCCATAGTGAAAAGGCATTTGAGTTATAGAGTGCCACTGAGACCTTCCTGTGTGAGAGACAGATGAAGAAACTGACTTGTCCTACTGTAGGTTCCAGTACTTATAATGAGTAAAATCTCAGTGTGGTGTTCCTATGGACAGTGCCAGCATACATAAGGATGCCCAGATCTCTTTCCTGCTGCTCCACCTCTGCTTTTTCCCTGCTTGTCCATCTATGCACGGCATCGGGCTGAGAAAAAGCTCTCTAAATTACACAAACACATACAGATTTTTTTTTATTATTAGTGAATTTGAACATTACTTGTGTAGAGTATTTTAGAGTATGACACAGAGCAAAATTGTTTGTGTCAATCTAAATACTTTTTTGTTTCACAGAATTACATGACTTATTTATTTACAAGACAATAAAAATAAAACAATTCATATTAGTTGAGTTAAGCAACCTTAAAAGGATGAAGTTCTCTTGTCAGACATTCTCACATAGACACATTTTGTCCACTAACTGCCTATGAATGAGGTTGATTTTTTTTTCTTTTTTTCTTTTTCTCATTTCCTAACATCTAGAAAAGACTGCACCATCTGGGACATACTTTGTGGCAAATATGCCTCCAAATTTTTGTAATGGAGGAAATTGTAAGATGTAATTTTGTTGATCAAAGAGCTAAAGTCCTGTTTTGAAAATTCTTGTGCTCTAAAATACTCTTTTCACTCAGAGTGAAGGCTTACTTAGGGTGTATTTGGTGGAATGGAATCCAGCACAGTCAGCAATCTTGCCCTGTCCTCAGGAGTGCCTATCTCAAGCAGCATATTATGCTCTCAGAGCAGATAGATGCAGAACTTATGACTGGCAGTTATATGTGAAATTTTGTTTATCTAGGCAATATGAACGTTGAGTTGCTTTAAGTGAAATTTCCTTTGCAACCCTCTAGATTCAGATTCAAATAAAACTTACTGATTTACCATTTTCATTTACAGACCAACTTTATTGCTAAACTCTTTTATTATTCAAATGTCCTTAAAAATCTCCGAGGTTCATATTTTATATACAGCTCATAGATGAGAAAACTGGTGTTGGAAACAGTTCACTTCCCAGGGAGTCACTGTGATGATTGATTCGGGTTTGGATAATCTTAGACATTTTTATTTGAAGTATAATACTTTTGTAACATGTGATGTAATACGGTCATGCTGGTTTTAACCCTCTCTTTTTTTGGGATCCCAATTTTTAATCAACCAGCATTCTCTCAACTGTGATATTCAACCTTCTTTCCCTGATCTGATGCTCCCTGCAAATTAAACAGATTGGAGCTTTAAAAATAATGTTTCAAAGTTAAAGCCAAAACAAACCTGCTGTAGCTTCATGGCAGATGTTCTCATTCTAGAGTGAATTAGTTACCCAATCTGCCTCTGCTTTCTGCGCTTTTATTGTTGTTGATTTTGGAGTATGACAGCAAATTCATGAATTTCCCTTTAAATTCCCCCTTGAAAACCTGCTTGCAGTGCTGGGCAGTCAGCACAGGTGTGAACGCAAAGTTAATTAGCACCACAGAAGAGAAGCATCTCAAAGCTGCTATGAGATTCGTGTGGTTATTGCAGTATTGCACAGGACAAACTTACAGTGCTGCCAGGTTCTCAGCCTGGACAGATTTAGTGGGAACTTGAGATAAAATTGAACGATGAATGCCATCAAAACCTTTTCCAGTACAAATACTGCACCTCAGCTTTAAAACTCACCTCCCCCCATTATTATGCTGTTGCTTGGCAGGGACTTTTGAAAAAAATGTGAGACAGACACAAGTGTGCCTGTCCGACAGACGGAAAGTATAATGATATTATTCTTACTGTATGAGCCTGTAGTAAAATGTTATCTCAGATTTATGACAAATGGATTGTAGCTTGGGGAGGAGTGAGAATGAGCTCATTGTCTGCAGCACCGAGAAGCCTCAGTCACTCCAATCAGTGACTTTCTTGGCAGATAATGGGAAACATGAAGAAAGAATTCATTTATTAGATTTAATGTCTCCCCAAAGAGAGTAAAAGTAGTGTCTGGGCATATATATTTATTTCTCCCCAATTACAAATCTGTTACTTTTGGATAGCTTTGAAAATGTCAAATTATATATTCCATAGTAAAGTAATACTTACTTGTCATAGTTGGAACTTATTCGTGTCCAGAATTCAGATCTACATTGATAAACTTAAGTCACAGAGTGTATCTCCGTGTGGTATTGGGTCCCCATCATTTTGTTTTCTTGTTGAGCCTTTGGACCTCCAAGAAGTGAGTGAAAATAATTCCCTAGATACATGCTTAGACATTGACAATCACCTCCACAAGCCCCCAGAACACCAGCAACAAGGGAGAATGGTTGAAATCTCAAGAGCTCTGATTGAAAATAACTCATTGATCTTTCCATTTTGATTTTTGTCAGGTGTTCAGTCAGGGTATTAAAATCCCATCAGACTTAATGAAAATAAAACCAACATCATAATTGCTACTGTATAATTTTTCAATTTATGAATGGCTTTTATGAGAAAACTAAAGAAAGACGTATAAACATTTGATTCTCTCTCTTCACTCTATAAGCGTAAAGACATCTTTCTCTTAGCATGAATTCAATACAATGCTATATTATAAGAGTATAATATTATACAAAATTGACACAAGGCTCACTCTAAATTTTCAAAAGACTTAAAATTTTACTTTTAAAAGACAAGTAATTCTCTCAAGGGCCTGTCCATTTCATCAGGGCACTGAACTGTTTCTTTAAACATCTTATGTCAGTATTGTACTGCAACTTGTCATTATCCCGTTACTGCTGTAGCAGGTTATCACACATGCTGTAGCTCACAGTCAGTCACAGTTGGTCTTTTATAGTTCCAGAAGAAATATGTACCAAACAGACTTTACTAGGCTAAGATCAGGGCTCTTCCCTGTGGGAACTGTAATGAGAGTACTTTGAAGGCTCTTTTCCAGCTCCTAAGAGATGCTTGAATTTGTTTGCTCATTTTCTCTACTTCCATCTAAAAGCAAGAAAGTAGCATCTTGCCGTATCATTGTCTTCTTTCTTAATAATTTTTTAGGACCAAAATCTCAAACAGGCTTCTTTTCAAAGGCTTTTAATAAAGATTTTGTGAATATATTGGGCCCATGTTAATTGTTAAGGTAATCTGCCCATCTGAAACACAATGCATTCGCAGTTAGAGTCATGTTTTTCATGAGTAAAGCATCAATTTGACATATTCCAATGATCAGGAGTCTATAATAGTGAACATGGAGACAGAGGTCAGGGTAGTCTTTTGTCTTCCCCAGATAAACAAGACGTATAACCAATGGTATGTGTTGACTTATGGAAGAACCCTTATGCTAGGTAAGAAATGAAGGGAAGGGGTGAAGATGATGAAAATTTATTACTTACATTTATTACGTTCTCATTCAAAAAGTAAAAATAATAATATAAAACATCCATGCATGAAGTTTCTTCAAAGTCAAAGAAAATGAGAGCAATATATGAAAATATTCTAACTTATTTCTTTCTTTCTTATTTTTCTGAGTCCTTCAAGAATGTTGTACACTGTGTTTTGACCATATTATTCCCTCCTCATCTTCCTCCCAGACTAACCAACCTTTCCTAGTTTATTAACACCAAGGCTATGGAGATCACTCAGTTTTTAAAGTGATTGATTATAAGCATGAGGACCTGAGTCTGATCCTCAAACACACATGTACTAACCAAATGTGGTAGTGTACACTTGTAATCTCATTGCTCAGAAGGTAAAGAAGCCAGAAATAGCCATACTAAACAAAGCAAAGCATAACAAAAATATTAGTGGACATCCCATGAAAAATACTACCTTCCTTTCAGCCCACAACTCAGCCAAGGGCAGAGCAGATGCCCATATCCAGGCACACCTGAACTCCCAGGAGGTCCTAGATCCACAGGTGAGACTTTCCCCCACACTGCCCCAATACCTAGCCTAACTGGGACCTCCATGATGGCCAGCTCACCTACTCACCTACTCTGCCCTGTCAGAGACACATCTTCAACAAAATCATAGAAGAAAATTTTCTTCACCTAAAGAAAGAGATGGCCATTAATGTATAAGAAGCCTACAAAACACCAAATAGATTGGATCAGAAAAACAAGTCCTCTTGTCACATAGTTATCAAAATTCTAAATGAACAGAACAAAAAATGAATTTAAAAGCTTTAAGGGGAAAAGGCCAAGTAATATATGAAGGCAAACTTATCAGAATTTCACCAGACTTCTCAGTAGAGACTCTAAATCCTAGAAGATCTTGGACAGATGTCATATAGACCCAAAGAGAACACAAAATGCCAGTCCAGGCTACTATACATAGCAAAACTATCAATCACCGTAGATGAAGAAAACAAGATATTCCTTGTAAAAACTAAATTTAAACAATACCTTCCCACTAAACCAACCCTACAGAGTATGATAGAAGGAAAATTGCAACACAAGGAGGGGAAACAACACCCAAGAAAAACCAAGAAATTAATCATCTCACAACAAACTAGCTAGTCACAAATATACATTGCTACTAAACCATAACCTGTTCTTTCTTATTTGTCCTAAAGAACTCATGTTTACATCATTATATAAAGTAGCCACCTATACCTTTTAGCAGCTGATTAAATAATAAAATAATATTGAAGATAACTAAAAGCCATGAAGAAGCCAAGATGCAGTGCCACAGAGCACTGGCAAACCAACAGAAAACTGGAAAAATGGTCAGATGAGACTTGGCCTCACTGTGTCTATCTGCAGTAACAAAATGCCAGAAACTAGGCTGACACTTTGCTTGTTAAACATTATTTTCTGTGTATGGAATTTAAATGAAGTATTAGTAAATATGGAAATAAAATTGAAAATATTAAGAATAGAATGGATCTAGAAGTAAAGGCTTTCAGTTTTCCTTGAAAAGTCATGTGATGTCCTCTGTCTACTTAGCCACCCTATGACTTGATGAGAAACTGGAACAATAGAAACAGAAAAAATTAAATCATTAAATAACTTTTGTCCTTGTTTTGTTTGAACCTCTTTTATTCTAGGTTAAGAGGAACAGATCTTATGTAAGCAAAAGGAACTCATGGTTGTAAAGAACAGAAAAAGACTGTCTGATGGCTTCCCGTGGAAACTTTGACTTCCTCATATAGGGCTTGGTTTACTTGTAAGTTTTTCTGTGTGGGACAAGATATAGTTCTAGAAATCTGGTAACAGTACCAGTTCCTGGGAAGGCAAGGCCCTGAGTTGTTTGGTTCCGTTTTACTTTTCTACAATGGCGAGGAGTTGATCTGAAATGAACCTCTCCAAACTTTACAACAGAACTTATTTGCCACCATCTTGAATGAGAAAATACCAGTGTTAGAAATCAATATCAAAAGTGACAGTCAGTCAGGCATTAGCATTTTTTTTCTAAAAATCCATCATTTCAAGAAATGAAAGTTTAGGGAACCAATGAATTGTAAAATTTGTATGTTTGTTACTGTATACATTTAATACTTGAAACTGAAAGTGAAACTATGGGAAATTCCCCTAGGCTACCTATGATATAAGAAAGTGTTTGTAATTGATGTTCTATATAATTCCGATATGATAAGACTTTTATGATTTGTTCAATCCTTTATATAATTATCAATTCACAATGTATGTAATAGTGTATGGAATCATTATATGATACCATTTCTTTATCTATTTCGTTAACTATCTTTCTATTTGACCAAAGGAAAGTCTATAAAATAGTTCTTTTTCTAAAATTGGTCATTTTATTTATGTCCATTTCAAAAGTTGTCCCCTTCGCAGTTTCTGCTCCGCAAACCTCCTATTTCATCCCCTCTCTCCCTGAAACTATGCTCCCCCACCCACCCACACACTTCTGCCTCACCATCCTGGTATGCCCTTATGATGGGGCACAAAGCCTCTACAGGAACTAGGGCATCTGCTCTCATTGATGCCAGATAAGGCCATCCTCTGCTACATATGCAGCTGGAGCCATGGACCCTCCACATACACTCTTTAGTTGATGATTTGGTCCCTGGAAGCTCTAGGGGATTCATTAGGTTACAATGGTATTACAATTCCCTTCCTCTCCTTCAGTCCTTCCACTGGGGTCCCAGTGCTCAATCTGATTGTTGGCTGTGAGCATCTACATCTGTATTCATCAGTGAAAATTGGTGTCAACAAAGCCCAATGATGACCAGCAAAGAATAGCAAAGATGTATCAATGACATCTAGAATTGTCTATTGTCTGTTAGGCTATATGTATATCCTTTCCAAACATCATGTGTTCTTTTAAGCATCTGCTCTAGCAAAATGTCTTATGCCAGGCCTCCTCTAGAAAAGAGCATCATGTGTCTGTTTCAACAAAAACATCCTCTCATAAGACAATTTCTAGACAAAACATCATATAATACAACCGAGTCTCCAAAGAAACCAGAAATTTCCACTTTGAAAAATGGAAAAAATAAAATTTGAAGGGTAGAAGAGATGACATTTCAATGAATGATAATGTTTATGCCAGACTAAAGCTCAGTAAATAAATCGAGACACAAAAGGTTGTCACTTATCTTTAATAACCCATGCTTCCTTTCACTCCAGATACAAATGAAAAGTAAATTGGTACTTGTCAAAATCCTCCTACATTTTTTTCTGTTTTCATTAAGAAATAAATGGATCTCATGATGTCTTCAGAGTCTGTCCCGATAGGACTGGATTTTCCTCTGTTAACTAGTGACAGACTCAGCCGAACCAACACTGGATGCAGATCGATCCGTGAGAAGCAAGGCTGTGCATTTCTGAGCCCTTAAAATTGCAGTTTCCATAACATAGATTGTTTTCTTTATATTTCAGTGAAGAAGAGAAATCCTAATCCATTGTGTCGAGTTTTGATCAAATGTCATCTCAGGTATTTGTTGTCACGTCTCTTCTGTTAAAACTGATTTAACCTCCCCTTGACCTACATTTTTTTTCCCTTAAATTTTTCATCCCCAATAATTTTTCTGTCTCAGCCCCTGTTTATATCTGAATAACCCTGTCTGTCTATAATATATTTTATATGTGCTAAATATCAAAATGTAGAATGCTATCTTTATAAAAGCACAAATTCTGATATATATTGATTATTACTTTGTTATTTGATCTGGTAGAACGTAATTCAGAATGACAAATACTGAAGAAAATCATGTCCTAGTTTTCATCAACAATCAATTTGACTCAGCCAAGTATCACCTGAAAAGAGAATGTCAATTGATAACTGTCATTATCAGTTGGTCTCAGTGATATCTATGAGTGATTGACTTGACCACAAAGAGATATAGAAGAGCCCCATTGAGTGTGAGCTAATCAGGATGACCTGGGAATTAATTATGACCCAGCAAGTGAACAAGCCAGCAATTCTTCTCTATTATTTCTCTTATTAATTAATTAATTAATTAATTTTTTATTTGTTTGCTTGCATCCCAAATGCTGACCACTCCCAGTCTTAGTACCCCTTTACAGAGTCCCTCCTCCAAACCCCTTCCCCTTCTATTCTGAGAGGGTGTGTTATCTGCCCCTAGGTATCCTCCACCCTGGCATATCAAGTCTCTTCAGGATTTCTACATCAGTTCCTACTTATGTATCTGGCCTTATTTCCCTCAATAATAAACTATGACCTGGAAATATAGTGCAAATAAATTCTTCCCTTAAACTTGAGAATAATGTTTTAACACAGTAGTAACTACAATGGCAACAAAAACAATAAGAAAACATTTGAAAACAAAATAGGATTTTTACAACTCATAAAGAATGCAAAGAACATATTTGTGCCTATTTGCACCAAGTGAAAGACTTCATAAAATTTAATTTAATTCATTAATTTAATATTTTCAAGGGAATACTATTACACACATTCTTGTATGTGATTTTTTTTTGAGGTAAGAGTTTGTTAATCAAGTCATTTTACTATTAGTAACTACTTGCAAGTCTTTACATTAAAAATAAACAAAAGTACATTCCAGAAATAATAAATGTATACTTTGTTTTATCATACATGTTAATAAAAATCAAACATTATGGTAATTCTAGATACTTATAAGTGTTTTTTTTATTTATGTGTACATGTATACATGGAGACTGGAATAGGATGTCAGGTTTCCAGCACATAAGTTACAGCTGGTTATGACCCTAATGACCTGGGTAATAGGAATTCAGGTACTCTGGAAGAATAGCAAGCACTCGAAACCTCTGAGCCCTCTCTCCAATCCTTAAACCTAATTTAGATCTATTTTAAAGAAAAAAAGTTACAAGAAGACAGCATTATAAACCAAGCAAAAAATCCCACATCAGGGCATATGTCTTTCTTTGTCAAAGTGAAAAAATATATAAATATAATAGAAAATTACTAAGTATGTTCAATTTTTTTTAAATTAACACACTGAATAGCTCAATGGCTTTCCTTAGGATGACAGGTAGACATATTGTACAAGTCTTTACCTTAATGGGGAAAGAGGAACATTAATCTTTAAAAGGTGATATTGGACTATGGATAGAAAACACAGAAACCTAGTCTATTTTGAAAGAAAATTAGTGTTCTGGTAGCCTACAGATCCAATTAAGGACTTTATGCTTTGTAGCTCCCAAAAGTTTAATTTCTAATATATTCTTCAATATTAAAACTACTACTAGGTCAAATAATAATGTTAACATTTTCTTCAGTTAATTTTAGTTTATATATTCTTTCTTGAAGAACAAGTCATAGTTTAACACTGGCATGAAAAAAATCTAGCAACATTTTCAGTTAAATTATTGTTTATCTGTGATGTACAACAAACTCACAAGGTCACCTTGGTTTCTACATAATCTTTTATAGAGTAGAATGTACTCTATGCTGTCTTGGTAAAAGATTCTTAGTTATCACAGTGAGAAAATACAGGTTTAAAATAAATCACTTGTTTTTCCCAACAAAGAAACCAATGGTTGTTGAATTGAAGATTTGCTGTTGAGTGTACAGTGTTAGTCTTCATAGTCTGAGTCTGGTAGGTAGCAGAGGTGGCAAAGTGTCAAAGTAACAGTCCATTATTCCACACAACTGAAAAACTCAGTTCGATTTCAGAAACTTGATGTGGAAAGGTTTTGAATGACTTGTAGAATTTTTAGGTTACCATACATTGCATAGCAGAGAATAGTAATGATTTGTAGAACTCTATGTATTTTCTTCATAACACACATAATTCTTTTACAAAAATGTTAGGTAGTTAGTAATAAATTGCTTTTCATAAAAACAGTCTTGAAACACTCTGTTTTACGACCCAGAAATAACACTTGCCAAATCATTTCCTTATAGGAAACTACAGCAAAGAGAATCTTTACTTTTAAATTGAGCTGCAAATGTGAACATTTCCTTGGTAGGAGTTTTTGGAAATGGACAGTACAGTCGCAAAATTATGAATATATATGTATCATATATATATGTATATATATAATATATATAATATATATATATGATGTGAAATTAAGGTAATGAATTTTAAAAGTAGAAACCAAATTACCCATCAATATATCTGCCTGTCTTGTGTAAACTTACAAGCCATCCTACATTTCTTTAACATTATATTAAGAATAAAAACATTAAAGATGTCTTTTAAAAGTATGTATGATTTGCTTTTCAGAATTAGGTCTCTTTATAACTCTGTTTTAAAAGACATAAAACTCATTTATTTCTTCAGTAATACAGCTTACTCAGAAAAAACTTCAATTCTTATTTATATTTATTATTGTTTGGATATATATGAACACCAGTACTTCATCATTCATTTCTAGCTTTTTTATGTCTATCAGAATTACTAAATATATTTTGAACCTTTGTAGGGCAGTAGTCTGTTCAGACAGCCTGGGCCCAATAAAGTAATGGGCCTAGAACTCTGGAGCACCCAGTGGGCAATTTCTGTTCACAAGGAACTATAGGAGTTTGGCTGTAACTCCTGGGATCTCGGCTCAGGTTTCAGTCACAACCTTTCACAGCTGCCCCTGCAGGAAATGAGTGCTCTAACAGGTAGACATTGCCCCAAGCCCCCAGCATTCTAGTTGGACCCTACCCCCAGTCATCTGACCACAGCCAGGCATGACATGCCCCACAGATAGCCACACCTTACACAATATAAGGGGCAGTTCGCCCTCTCCCCTCTCTCTTGTTTTTTGTCCCTTCTCTTGCCTTCTTTCCTCTCATGCTTCCTTTCTTTCCTTTCTCTCTCTCTCTCTCTCTCTCTCTCTCTCTCTCTCTCTCTCTCTCTCTGTCTCTCTCTCTCTCTCTCTGTCTCTCTCTCTGTCCTTCTCTTCCCCTCTCCTTCCTCTCCTTTCTCTCTACATGACCAGCCTATTTTCTCTTTCCTATAATAAAATATCTCACTCATTCATTGCCTGCTTTTAATTAACTAATGTGCTGTGCAGCTCTAGGCCTCAACAGCAGACAGCAGCAGAAAGCCAAGTATCAGCAGCAGAGAGGCTCAGCCATTGGCAGCAGGAGAGAGACACAGCCACACAAACCTTTCCATTAATTATCAACTCTATTACTGATGTAAGTAATCATCTATTTTAGCTCAGTACTATGTGTTCAGCTTTCTTCCTTGCACATAACATTTTTAATTTGATTCTTGAAAGACACTCTGAATGAAATATCTTTCAAAATATAATTTAGAATCTAGAATTGAGTTAATATTTAAAACAGTTAAGATTCAGACAAATGTTTCAAAGATGATGAAGAACTACTCAGAGTCTCTGGAGCTCACATCTATATGGGCTTCTATATAACCTTCCCTGTAGAAATACCTTCTAATGGTATATGTTTAGGGGATCACTGTTGTTAAGTGTAGGTACTAAGAAAGTACACCTTTTCCTATCCTGGTCAAGTGAGAGCATTGCGAAAAAGAAATCTTTCAAGTTAGTTATTATTATAGGATATGAATTTGACAACAAAGAAGGTAAAGGAAGTCAAGGCTCTAAAGGAACCTTTGGTTGAACTCTTTTATTCACTACTCTTAAATCTATTACTGTCATCCATTTTTCTGATTTTATTTTACAACAAATACAAAGAATTCCATAGGCTATGCTATGTGGTGTGCCACCAAGTGCTCTTGTACCAGTTGTTCAAGTGACTGAAAAATATTTGTTGTTTTTATTATGGGTTGCTACTCTTGCCATAGAGGTTTGTTTGATAACTATTTTAAGGGGCAGGGGTTTAGTATGTCAGCAGTGACCCCTGTTGTAAAATTGGAAAATCAATCCCTGTGATGCCCTGTTTGGGCAATGAGCACAGCTTGTGATTTTCTTGATCACCCATATCAATACCTTTCCCAGAAACATCTACCATATTACTGCTAATTTTCTCATTTGCTGTCCCCAAAACTGTAGGAATAATAATTCACCTACCTATTGTTATAAAAATCCCTTTCCCATAAATTTATGGGTATGTCAGCCATATAAGGCTCAGGCAAATCACCTGAGTCAAAGGAAATGGTCAGAGTCAACTGGAATGCCACAAGAAGTTCTTAGGCAAATTTCTCCCTATGAAGTGAAAATTACTAAGGCCAGTGAAGAGTGGCAAGGCATAGTGATGCAAAAGCATCCTCTCACTGTTTGCTGGGTTCCATTAATATTATTTCTAAACACCCCACACTCTTTCAAGTATTTGTTTTCAACAAAATATCACCTGCCCTCATATAAAACAGTGTCCAGGAAAATATATGACACAACTGAGTTGCTTAAGAAACCAGAAATTTCTACTTCAACAGCAATCCAATCATTTTATTCACTAAGGTCCTGATGCATCTTTAGCTTCCTTCTTTTACATCCATATGTAGGCACTATATTGCATGTCTTAATAAAAATTTTTACAATTCAATATAAATTAATATATATATTAGTGTTAATTAATTTAAATGTAATGACATTAATATATATTTATTAACATAATATATATATATATATATATATATATATGTGTCAAAAAGAAAGGATTTGATGTTTATTTTTGGTTAACAATCTCCCAGGTGTCTTTTGACCTACTTCCTTGATTCACATAAACTGGTCTGTATTTCAGTGTACATTCAGAATAAATTTGTAATTGCTACTGATATGTAGCATTCTCTATCTAAGTCATATCTTAACAACTTTGATTTTTGTCACCTTGGATCTTTTCTGATTATTACTCCTAGAGTGACAAAGCCATGTGCAAACTAATTATCTGGTAACCCTATTAAAAATATTGTTTGGCCAGGCAGTGGTGGCACACACTTTTAATCCCAGCACTTGGGAGGCAGAGGCAGGTGGATTTTTGAGTTCGAGGCCAGCCTGGTCTACAGAGTGAGTTTCAGGACAGCCAGGGCTATGCAGAGAAACCCTGTCTCGAAAAACCATTATATATATATTGTTGTTTGAAAAATGACGTGGCTGGGTAATAATATAAACAAACAGATTGTTACCAAGCAAATTTTCCTGTGTTCAACATAATGTGTAGTGGTATAGTGGATCAGAAAGGTCTGAGAATTCCCCCAAATCATTTAGCCTGTTGAAATTCCTATTATTTTTTCCACTGGAAAATAGTTCATAAAACTATATTTTGATGAAGATTACATATAACTTGTTTGTAGCATACAGACAGAACTATCAGAAACAGCTGAAAACTACCTGCCTGCTAGGGAAACTCTATGGACGGTACCAGAAGTTGCTGCTCTGACTACTAAAACAAATAAGGCTTCATGGTTCTCATTCTGCAAAACACACTGTGAAGTTTAACAGCAGCTTATCAGGGACATATAACCATTTCTGTGGCAGTAGCATAGTTGTTAAGTTGATAACTAAGTCCTCTATAATTTGATTTTGGACTCCACAGAAGGAAACTCTTACTTGGTACTGTAAGTCTGGTAAAATCCTCTAACTTGGGGCTTCATAGCTTGAGGGAAGCATAGATGGTTCACTAAATTGTCATAGAATGAAATTACCTTCTTCATATTTATGGTTGGCCTTATATAAAAATGCTATTTTCATCCTTAATGAAAAGCTTCTCTTTTCAATGAATGAATGTGAATACAGAGTCAAAATCATCCAAGGAGCTAAGGAGTGAGTATTTATCTTTAAACAAGATATTTGTAATACTTCCTCCGTGACTCATGAAAAACCCTGAGAGAGGACTGAGAGTACCATAGAGCTGAGGATGCAAAGGTTTATGAAATACGATCCTGTTTTCATGGCACAACCATGTCAATCTTGAACTCACAGAGTGGAGGTTATATGCACTGAACCTGGAGAAGGCTTCCCCTACCAACAGTTCCAGATGGTGGAAGTGGGTTTTGTCCCTATACCTGTTGCTAAACTATTGACTACTAAAGATTCTAGGAGAGGCAGAGTCATTGTCATCAGTTATACCACAAATGGTGAATCTGCTTAATTGTAATGGGTAATTCCCAAAAGGGCTGAAATATTTACAATTATACATTTCTGTGAAGGCAGAGGCATTGTCTTAGATTTAAGAAATAAGAGTAAAGTTAGCTCCTAAGAATTATAAAATTTTCCATTAGAGGAGACAGGGTGATACCCCAAATACTGAAGTAGCCTGTTATGGCATGTTTACTTTTAGTCATTAGTCTTTATTATTTTTTTATTTTAGAATAATTTTAGATTTAAATAGGTGACTTATGAACACCATTTTGACATTGTAATATATTATTGTCACCAACTAATTGATATCATCATTGTATAAGGACTCAAATACAACTATGATCTCAATTTCCTTAGTTTTCAGTCAACATCTCTATTTTTCCTGCTCCAATATCCCATGCTACCTCTATATCATGTCTACTTTGATACTCAGAACACTGCCAGTGTCTCAGACTTCTCTCACTTTGTACTACTGTAAAATATCCCCTGTTTTTAGTATCATACACCCCAATAATACCCATTTCCCTTTCCCTTCTCCCTTAGCACCTGCCTCTCAAAAAAATCTCCTGTGGAAGCTTCAGTGTGTCATACTGTATACCCTTTTATCCAAACATCTTTACTTGCAAATGTTCAGTGTTCATAACAATGACTCATTGGGCTAATACAAGGCCTCTGACATCTCCTACACTATTTATACTGAACCCTTACCTCGACTTCTCTCAAATATCCCTTTCTTGCCTTGTGTCATGGAGTTCTAACAGCTTTGGTTCTGAGGCACTGGCCCAATCATGTCCTGCAGCAGTGCATAGTTGGGATAAATATTGGGGTGGACTGAATCTGAGCCTTGGTGGTAGCTGAGCTGGTCCCTCCACCAGCTCTCCCAAACCCACATCATTATGGCCAGCTCTCCAGGACTACCCAGGCTAGCCCATTCAATGCTATAGCCTGAAAGTGGAGGGGCCAGCTCTCCTGCTCTCACTCCCTACCTCTGGCTGCCTCCCCCACATCTATCTCACCAACACTATCTCTATTGTGATGTCCAGGCAAGATACAGGACCCATTCTCCTGCTATCATGACCTCAGGGCCAGCTATGCTTTCTGCTTCAGATGTCAAGAGGTGAGGTGAGGCTTAGGAGGGCCTAAGTGTCATGCCTGCAGCTACATATGAACGAGGCCTTCTGGAAGAGGAGTAGGAGAGAGGGAATAAAAGAATGGGACCGAGGCATGGTTCTACTTTCAGTCCTCCACGTATTATTCAACTGAGAAAATCAAGCAGGCAGGCAAAACCCCGCCCTCAGTCTACCAACATCCGGTGGCCAAATTAGCATCTGAATGCTCAGTCTCAAATGCAGGCAAAGCAGTTCTGCAGGGTTTAGCTGTAAGTAGGAACCTGGAGGCAGAGAAGTGGCAGGAACCAAAAGGCTTTGTTAAAGTCAGGAAGCCTCACCCCAGGTAGGCCCACTGCTTGTGGCAAGCCAAGGTCTGAGACCACCAGCTCCTGGCTGTGGGAGGGTCACACTCTCTGACATCCACATCACTTCATCCCTGAAGATGAGGGGCAGGGACAGCTGTTCCATGCTCACACTATGGGACAGGCTCACCTGTGCTCTTTCCTCCAGGGTCAGCTCTACTGTAATTCCCAGGGCACCCTCTCCCAAGTGCTTAGTTACAACATTCTTAACTTCTTCATTCATTTTCCTATTGACTTTTTTCTTTAAAGAAAACAGTATGACATAGATCAGATTTCCTTCCCCCAAATTAGATTAGTCTTAGACATACAGTTGACACACACGCTGAAGACAAAAGTGTTAGAGTTTTCCCTGTGCTAAGGTCAGGACTGAGGTTTCTCAGATCTTCACTATAAGAACATGGTTGGGCTCATGTAAAGAGTTGGAACACTGCTTTTGCTTCCCTAGTTACATATGAGACTTATTCTCATGCTATTGGCACTCAGCCTCCAGCAGCTTATCATTAATATTTTAACATTGCTTCTTGTGTCTTCTGTTGCTGGTAAGAAATTCTTGGGAGCTCTAGATATCTAGCTTCTTGTCTCTCTAAATGGCAGAGGCTTTTTAGCCTGAAGTCTAACTTCTCTGACATATCCAAGAAACAATATTGATTTTCAGTTTGTATAAAATATTCTTTATACAGTAGAGAAGTTGAGCAATCCTAAACCCAAAAGTTCTCCTGAACTTATTTTGAGGAAAGCATGTGCGTAAAGCCTGATATAAAAATAAAATAAATAAATATAAATAAATAATAAATATAAATAAAATAATTTTAAAAAAATCAGTGACTGCTCAGTACTTATCCTTCATTTGTCATGGTTGCCACCTACCACAGTGGCAGACCCAGTGGCAGTGAAAAACTCATAGTGGATACACTTCTGAGTCTAGCCAGCCATATGCAGCAGTGCCACAGCAGGCTTCCCAGATCAAGAGCTTGAAACATAGTATGAGAAACTCAGTGATAGGCAGTGCAGTTTAGATAACATAAAATAAGGTCATATGTAATAAGGGTAGTTTGGTGTGAATGTGTATGTGTGTTGCAAGCTTGTAAGCATGTGTGAGTACAGGGATCAGAATAAGATCCTGGGTGTCTGCCTCTGTAGATACCTTTTTGATGCCTTTTTGGGGCTCTCTCAGAGAATTAAAAGCCTGCCCATATAACAAGGATGACTGCGTAGGCAACAACTCCTCAGTATTAACCTGTCTTCAAATGTTCCACTGAGATTATAGGTGTGTACACATATGCCTAACTCTTATGTGTGTGCTAGGGATAAAAGTTTTTGCAAATGTTTATCTTCTACACTATTCCAGGTCCTGTAAATTACTAATTTTTGAAGAGTTAAAACATGTACAATTAAAAAACATATATACAGTCTTTAATATAAGATACAGT
>JADRCD010137549.1:0-11993 GCA_019843815.1 Montemys delectorum | reverse complement strand
TTTTATGCCTTATGATCAATTACTTTCTTTTAATTAAGTTATTAATGCCATTATAATTAAGATTTATTGGGTATGAATAATGTATGTATAACATGATGAAGTCTCATAAACCATGATGATTAATAGCAGAAAAAGAAAGCATTTGAAAATTTCCAGTGTCTCTTCACAAAAACTGCTGAATGGTTCAATTTTAATATTTTTTGCTTTAAAGAATAATGATGCTATGTACACTATTCTGTTCAAATATTTAAAGAAAGTTGACTTTGTGTGTATTTATTTTTATCTTTATTTTAAAAAGTTGCACTAGGACTTGCAGTGCAGCCCTTCCTGGCCTAATATTATGTAGCCACAATGGTTTGAACTCATTGCAAACCTCCTGCCTCATACATTGTTGTGTTGCAAATCTTAAGTATGTAAGAAATTATAGCTCCAAACTGAGGTTTAATTTAAAGTTAAATTATATTTAATGTGTAACATATCACCTGAAAAAATTTAACTTAGATATGTCTAAATATTTTAGTTATCACCATTATGATGTAATATCTAGCTTTTTTTTTTTTTTACAGCAGTAAGGTGGACACCATAGCAAGAGTTTTTGTTTGTCACAAAGTGTCAAAAATATTACTTTGTCATGAGGTTTCAATGACAGCTCAGAGTTTCAGAATGACTCACTTAGTGGAAACAAAGACCAAATGCTCTCACTCAAATTTATGAGTTATTTTTTCAACTGTTGTCAAAAATTACATAGATACAACCTTCTCAGTCCATAGGTATGAATGAATATATGTATTTATGTCTGTGTTTGTATGTAGTTATGTATCTATGTTTATATATATTATGACATTAAGACTGACAGTTGATATTAATTAACCAATTGGTAGTCTCTGCCCCAGGAAAGATCATTTCTTCTAGTCTTAGCATTTACCAATTGCCGCTAGTTCTTTGTCTAAAGTGAAAGGCTTGAGAGCTTTTCTCTTTCCACTCTAGCACGTCCATTTTCTAATGAGAGTTCATGAATATAGCTCCTATGACATTTCTAAGAGACAGAATCTGACAGCCAAATTCCTCTTCCTCTGGCCCTTACAATATTTTCCCTCTTTCTCCAACAATAATCCCTTTGAAACTATTCCGCAGATGTATTAAGAAGGACTGGGTATCAAATGATCTCTTTTGCTTTGCGTTTTGAGCAGTCATAGCTTTCTGTTTTCTGCAGTGGTAAAAATCATGATTTCTCTAATTAGACTTCAGACAATCTTAGCAAGATGAAAATCATAGTTGGTGCTAAAAACCTAAACAGCTAGTAATGAAATCATGAAAATTGACGAAAATTTACAACTGCCTCTTTACCGAAACAGCATAATTTCAAACCACATTATATTTATCCTATACCCACTAACAAATTAGCAACTTGTAAATGCTTTCTACTTCTTTACATTAATCCCCTCATCCCAAATATTTGCTATGCATTTTTCCTTCAGTTAATTGTCTCAAAATATACTTTTACAGAGACACTAAGAAGCGTTGTACTAATCTTCTAAGAGATTTTAAATCCAACCAATTGGAAACTGAGATTTATGACAGGTTAACTTGGCACCCAGGTATCTTCTTCAACTAGAGTGTGTCAAATCTGAATGCACCCCTGAGAGCATGATTAGTACATAGTGTGAAACCCATTTACTCCATATTTAAGATGCTCAGCAGCCTTAATGGCTCTACGCTGTCCAGAAGTTCAAGCTTTACATTTCTTTTATACAAGCCACAATAACTACCCTGTTTTGCCCCCAATTTTGAATGTGTTCCTTTACCTGCAAACTAATTGTTTTTCCAAGTGTTTCAGATCTGATACTTATTGTTATTGTTATAAAAACAAAACAAAACCAAGAAAAAAAAAGCTGTGGACAATTATGTGATAGGTTGAAAAAGAGGCTGCCTTGAAATTTCCTCTGCCAATTTAATTAGGCAATCGCCTTTAAATTCAGTTCCACAAAAATGCTCAGATTGCGAGTGCATGCACTCGCACTCTCGCACATGCACACACACATGCAACAAGTTCACTCACAATTCAGCATGAATGACTAATTCCTAGTTTAGCCCTCATTTCCATTTGAGTTTTCATGAGGACTCGTTAATTTTCACAATCTCAACACTATTTTTTTCTGAGCTCTCATCAAATTAGCACCGCAAGTTTTGATTGCTATATTCTAGTCTTTTCTTTTCCTCATTTCTTCAAATGCTTCCAAACTCCTTGCATTAACCTGGTCCAAATCATTCTTATTATTCACAGCAATGGTGTAAGTCTTTGGTACCAATATCCTGAAGTAGTCAAAATTTTTATTGATGTGAACAAATTCTTAACCTAAACAACTTGCAAAATAAATATTAGGCTCCTGACTTCAGGCATTTCATCCCATCACAACATAGGATTAGGATTATAGAATATTATCTCCAAGAATCAAAGAACAAGGAACCCAGTGTTAGGAGGATTGGACCTTTTCTCCTTTGTATCCTGAGAGCTTCTGACCTAGATTCAGCACTACCAAAGTTCCATGGTGACTTCTCTGCCAACTCACCATGTACAATATTTAGTGGGAATGCCCTCACAGACACATTGGATATCTCTCAATCCAACAAATTTGCAATCAAGGTAAATGATTATTACCTACCTCCCCTTTTTGGTAATTCTGAAATGCTGATATGAAATGATGGGAGGATACTTTTTGTGTAGTTCTCATAGTGAAATTCAACCAAATATATCATTTACACTGTCTGGTAGCTTTCCATTCTATACTGGAGAATAACTGCCTAATATTGTGTGTGTGTGTGTGTGTGTGTGTGTGTGTGCATGTGTATGTGTGTGTGTGTGTGCGTGTGTGCACATGCATGCACACAATATCCTTATATTTATGTTCAACTCTGATATGAACCAAATATGTATGTTATCTCTGCTATAGATGTCATTCATTAGGTTCCCATTCTTCATTCTTTGTTTAATTCCTCAGATACATAATGATATATTAGCTACTAAGATCCTGTTAAAGTATTAAAGTACAGGAATAGTTTAGCTGTTCTACCCCGAGTGCTATAAACTGAATCAAATATCATGATACTCTCGAGAATCTTTTTCTTAATTTCTAACTTCTAACATTAGCAATTTAGCTAGCAATGTATGTGACAGACAGTAAATATTTATAAGTGATTGTACACCAGCATTGGTAGTGTTTTCTTGCTTCTCTGATGAGAGTTAATCCGCTCTGTAATACTCACGAAGTCTTCACAGTGGTCTAGAATTAAGGCTTGGGAAAATTGTGTGAGTGTGTGTTTATGGAAGAAGATAATGTGTGCTGGTGATAAACCTTTACTTTTATCCCTTTCTTCCCTTCTATAGCACTCAGTTTTAAAGGGTCCTTTACTTTACATTTCTAGTATAATACATTTTTCCCCAGCCCAGATTCAAGATGTTACTTATTTGGTGAGTTATTGCTGAAATCTAAGTATTAACTATATCATAAGAAAATGAAGAAGTATTTAAAATAGCTCATCTACATCTTCAATAAAATGTAATAAGTGTTTTTAATGGGAGAGGGAAAATGTTGTGCAAGAATGCCAAGAGTGATAATTTTTAGCTTAGAAAGGTCATCAAAATACAATAAATACAGAGGAAAAATCATGAAATATAACATTAAAGGGAAATAAAATAACTTGAACAAGCTCCAGGAAAAAATTGTTTCTGGCATAGAAAGTGGAGGAATGATTTGTCTTATTGCATGATCTCAGCAGCCACTGATTCAATTTTACTAATAAAATTTTAACCATATTTAGAATTATATGGGACCAAGTAAAATGGAGATATATAGTCATGTCCACTGAACTTTCTAAAATGTAATTCATAAGATTCTACCTAAATACAATTATTTCTGCTATTTTAGGTGAATAGAAAAACTAAATCATATACGAGTTGATTTTTAAAGTCTCTTTTTCTTGACTCAAAATCAAGCAATTGAAATGATATATCCCATGAGAAGTAATTAAATAGTCTCTCAATATAGCAACAGTAAAAATAACCTTCTTAATAAATATTAATGGAAATGTCACCTATATGATATCAGTTATAGATTAATATAAGGGGTTATTAAATATTTTATTGCTGGGTTTATCTTTAATGTAGTGTTTTAGCATATATATGCTAAAGTAGCATAAAAGTAGCTTTACTTTTTATTACCAATCTCCCATACATAATGATGTATCAGGTGAATAGATACAGCCATGTGCTATTGACTTCCTGCAAGCCCAGATATTTTCTTTTTATTCAGTTAGAATTAAAGCAAGTCATCTAAACAATGGTTAAAGTTTTCTATATAAAGATCAAAATCCTTCTTTGCAGTTTCTACTAAAACTAAATTAATTGTCTTTTTCAGCTACTATAGATTGTGAGAAACTCTCCCTTGTCTATATAAATAAGTCAACTAAGACCCAGCAGAAGTTTAAGGGACTAACACCCACATCTGACATCTCTGTAGAGGATCTTATAGCATATTAATACTGTGGGTAGAAAGCTTGGTACCGATCACATATGTTTAGACATCTGTCAATCTTATAATTTTATAAAAAATTCTAAGAATAATTATTCAGGCTTACAGCTGTGATAATTATTTTTTTGTGTGCATGTGGATTTGATAAGGCACAGAGAAAAATATCAGGTTATGAAGAATGGGTTTATATTGGCTCACAGTTCTTGGGTACAGTCCATCATGACAAGGAAGTCACTACAGCTGGAGCTTGAGTTTTACTTACAGCCATGAAAGAATGATGAATGAAGGCTGATACTTAACTTACATTCTTCACTTAGTCTAGGATCCCATGTAGGGAATGGTGCCACCTACAGTGGGTGAATATTTCTACCACAACTATACAATCAATATAGTCATCCAAGGACATGACCAGAATTCTGTCTCATAGGTGATTACCTACCATCACAACAAGAGAATTATATTGAGCTCTTTTGAAAGGAATGCTTCCACTGACCTCTTACCAGGTTTCACCATTGAAAGGTCACATTGCCTCTTAGCTCTTCACCTTTTCTCACATTTGCAACCCATGATCCCTCTAATAACAAGTAAAATTCCCCACAGGGCATGATATCTTGAGTTTGTAAAAGCAATGCTTCAACTAAAGAGCTTCATATATGATCTATAAATAATAACAAATTCTTGAAACATTTAATAATGCTTAACAATGCATGAAGTAAATGTGTTCTGTTAATGTGTACTACTTACTTCATGTGTTCCAGGATTGTTGAGATTTGGTCTGTTACTATATATTGTAATGCTAAATATTAGTCCTGCAAGTTCTCTTTGGTACCAAGGACAAGGAGATCCTTACATAAAACAAGTGATGTTATGTAACTTTTCTCCTTTATTTAAAACTATTGGTTGAATAAAAATGCCTACAGTCTACAACAGGGCAGAAAAAGTGGACTGCATACCAACACTGAAACTGGTAAATTTGACAGCTCATGGTATCTGACTCTACATAGATAGGTAGATAGATAGATAGATAGATAGATAGATAGATAGATAGATAGATAGATGCATACATACATACATACATACATACATACATATATAAATGTATTTCAAGAAGCAACTTTTTCAGAAATTCTAGACAATGAAGTATTTGCAAGAAGGATGATGTCAATCATTATACCCATATATCAGTCCATTTCACAATCCTCAATTCAGAGGATCTATTTGCAATAGAGAGTGATTAACTCAGGTATCCACAATTAGTCAAAGTGCGGAGAGTAGGAGACTACAGAATGGGGAGCCATAAAAGAAATGTATGCATTGCCTATTCTAAACCTCAAGTCTCACAAATGATTGCACAAAGAGTTTAACACCTAGAGTCAGTGGAATAATTAATTATTCAGACACAAAGGGGCAGTTGCACATATGAGCTTACAGGGATTGGGACGGAATGCACAAAATCTGTGAAAGCTGAAGACAAACTAAACCCAGGATGAAGATGATACCTCACCCATATCTAAGCAAATATTGAGCTTTTTAAAAAGGTCATGGGTGAGATAGTATTCTCTCAGTCTCCAGCCTCTCTTGTGTGGGTTATTTTTCAGTGGAACTCCATGTATCTAGAAATATTTGAGCAGCATAACTTTCACTCGATGAGATTAAAATAAAAATACCAGATATTTTTCTGTAGGTAAGGACTAGCAGTGAATTAGGAATAGTGAGATGGGGGTGAATATTTTCACTAATGACTGGACTGTGAAAAAATAAAAGTAATAAAAAAAAGAAATTTGCAACTCTCAGAGAAGTAATTTTAAAAAACAAATATGATTTTTAAAAAAATTTTTAAAAAACTTAGGAAGGATTATAGACATTTTTGCTTGCCCTAGCACCATCCATTGTCTGTGATGAAAACAGCAACCTTTGGTTTTATGAGATACTTGTCTGTTGACCTAAAAAAAATACCTATGATTGTGTTCAGCCTTCAGTTGCTTGCTACTGTAGAAAATGAACCAATAAAGGTCACTAAGTAGACAATTGACTTAATTTAATGACTATTTTACATAAAGAATTCTATGAGGTAAAATGCCTATTTCAGAACATTTTGTCAACAGCACAAAATTATATAATTTAGTAGTTATTTATACTCATTTGGCTAACCTACTCGGCTTATATTGTTTCTTCATTGACTATTTACACAGAAGACCCAATTTGATTTTATTTTCACCTTCATACCTCTTTCTTATTTCTTTGTGTTTTACTAGAATCTGCCAGGATATCTCTACTTGAGAGACAAATAATTTCAATAAAATTAATGAAGATATTCAAATGAATGTAGTGAGTAAATACTTGGGAATATTTAACCACTGTCAAGTAGTTTTTTTTTTTTACTTTCAAAATTGATTCTTCTTTTCTCTTTGAAATTCATTTATTCTTCACCCACTGAAAACTTAGCTCATGAGTCAGTGCTACCCTCTATTGTTCACCAAAACAGAAGCAGGAAAATTAAAGGAGCTTTTGTCCTTCAGTAGTCAAAACAAGGTATGCTAACAGTAGCTGTAGAGCAATGGATCCACAGCTAATTACAGATTTGGCAGGCTACTAAAGCTGCTATTCTTCAGAACCCTTTAATCTTTCTAGTGTTTCCTTTCTCATATATTCTTAACTAAACTTCTGTTTAGTGACTTATTTCTGAGCCTGAAGAATGTTTCTAATCCAGGAACATTCAAAGTTCAACATTCCATACCTGTTTTATTCTGTATCATATAAGCATATAAATACATCCGTTTAATAATTACTTTTTGATCGAGCCTCTTAGTACAAGGTGTTGCAATTAAATGATAAAGTATCCTAAGACTCTCTGAAATAGTTTTATACATGTTTCTTTACAAAGGTGTTGAGAGAGTAAGCATCTGGGGTTAATTACTGCCAATAGTAAAGGTAGTATTTTTAGTCAAACAATATTTTTCTACTAAAAACTGAATTTTGCTTATGACTTGTTATGAACTTATTTGATAATGTTAAAACTAGAGGTTACTTTGCAAAATGTAATATCAAATTTCAGAAGGGGTTTGAGACTCTTCTACCTTGGCATCATTGAATTAACTGCTTAACAACCCGCATGATGAAGACCAAATGCACATAGACCATTCTATTATTTCAACTAAGGCATAATAACAAGGATGGATATCAGATTCATGAAAGAGTGTATGTGAGAGAAAGGTAGTATGTTTAGCTCTATGCTTGGACATCAGGAAATAAAGAAAGATGAAGCATGATTAAATCATTTCTTACAATTTTCTATCTAAATATGTATCTTAAAGGCTCATTGTTTCATTCATTTTTTTTTTACCAGTTTTCGGAATTTCTTGACTATTTGGCTTTTTCTAAAATTTAATCATGACTGTGAAACAGTTGATGTGAAATTTGGCGGGACATCTTATCTCTGAGCTTCTTCTTGAATTAACCTCTGTTGTGTAATGGGAACTTTAAGACTCTGGGGAATGGCAGTAACCACAGTGACAGGAGAACACCTGGTTATTGGCATTTCTTCCTTTGTAATATATGTGCAAACAGGCCCCTAGACACCTGCAGAAATTGCTAGTGAGCATCAGACTGTAGCTCTTGAGAAATTATTAGCAGACACAATCTGAAAGTGGGCTCCTAAACTTTACTATCATCCTGGCAAAGGAAAAAAAATAATTATCAGCTTACTAGGAATAAAAATACTGGTGAATATTCTGAAGGAAATGATGTATATTCAATTACCATTGCTGCATTCTGGTAAATTCAACAAAGGACATGGAAAATAGACTACATAATGTGAGAATGAATGTTCATAATTTTCATATGTAACAAAATTAGTCTGTGTGAAAATGTTTGAATATTTTTAGTTTTTACATATGCAATGAAAATAAACCAAGAGACAGTGTTTTCATGGGATTCCTGAGTCATGCAAACTACACACTGTCTTCATAGTTCAATTACACATTTTTTTCCCATGAAACAGAATGGGTTGCTACAAAATTAATGCAGTTTTGACATAGTATACAATCAATAAGACTCCACATGTTAAGAGTTTATTTCTATAAGTTCTTCCCAACTCACATGCCCATCAAAACTCTGAGGCTTTTACAAGTAATCCAAAGGGCTGGCTAAAGTCGGTGTTTCTAAAATCCCTTCCTTGGCTTCTATTGTAGAACAAGATAATAAATTCAAGGAAGCATCTTCCTTATGCTACCAGGTTGTCTTACAACAAAGAGCATGACTACAAATACAGAAGAACCACCAGACGAATATTTGCATAAGTGAGGTCCAGAGGCTCCAACTCTACGCCCACAAGTATAGGAACAATGCATACATATACACATACATGTACTCCCACAAGCATAGGAACAATGCATACATGTACAAAACAATTCTTTTAAAACTCTGTGATAAATATACAAACTAAGTTTTGTTCTTTAAAAAAGCAATCACACTTTATTTTGTTACTATTGTTATGACGACCTAACATTACAATTACATGTAGTATTCTATAAAACTTGATAGTAGAAAAAATTAAACTTAAACATATTTTCTTTACAGTTTCCTATTCCTTCTAAATCCCACAATATAAAAATTATCTGTCTTGAATAGGTAAGCATATTATTTAAAGAATTTAATATAGGTCATGTTTTTTGGAGGGCATTCTCTATGTATCCCCTGCTGACTTGGAACTTGCTATGTAGAACAGGCTGGCCTCAGACACAGAGATCTTCCTGCTTCTGCCTGCTGAGTCCTGAGATTAAAGATGTGCACCATCTCTGCCTGGCTAAGCATTTTCTAGTGAATTATTATTCTGACATTAAACCTAAAATTGAGTAACTATTTATTCTATCCATTTGAGAATTATAATCTTTATGTGAAAAACGAAAACCTACATAAAAGAAATACTAACTTAGGCCAATATTAGAACATTACTAAGGCATTGGAACACATCAGGCCAAATATTATCAAAACACATATAAACACAAACAAATAAAGAAAAACAGCTCCTGTCAGCAAGAGCTTCTTGGCATCAGCAATGGTGTCTGGATTTGGTGTCTGCAGATGGGATGGATCCCTAGGTGTGGCAGTTTCTGGATGGCCTTTCCTTCAGTCTCTGCTCCACAATTTGTCCCTGTATTTCCTTTATAAAAGAACCATTCTGGGTTAAAATTTTTGAAATGGGTGTGTGGCTCTCCCATCCTTCAATGGGGGCAGTGCCTAACTTCTGGATATGTTTTCTATAGGTTCTCTCCCTCACTTTGTTGGGTATTTCAGTTAATGCCATTCCCTTTGGGTCTTGGGAGCCTCTTGCTTTCCTGGCATCTGGGACTTTCTAGTAGCTAACCCCAGCTCCCCATCCTCCACTGCTACACATCTCCTTCTTTTTATTGGATATTTTATTTATTTACATTTCAAATGCTATCCCCTTTTCTGGTTTCCCCTCTAGAAACCCCCTATCCCACTCCCCTTCTCCCTGCTTCGATGAGGGTGCCCCCCCTACTCCTACCCCACCACTTTGGCATTCCCCTACATATAGGCATGAAAGCTTCACAGGACCATGGGCCTTTCCTCCCATTGATGCCAGACAAGGCAGTCCTCTGCTACATATGAGGCTGGAGCCATAGGTCCCTATATGTGTACACTTTGGTTCGTGGTTTATTCCTTGGGAGCTCTTCGGTGTAAGAACTCATTTCGTAATTTTTCAATTATTTACAGGGTTTTTTTGTTTGTTTGTGTTGTTTTTCAAGACAGAGGTTCTCTGTGAAACACTAGCTTTCTGGGACTTACTCTGTAGAACAGAGTATCCTTGAGCTCAAAGGGAACCACCTGCTTCTGTCTCCTAAGTGGTGGGATTAAAGACATGTTCCACCATTGTCTGCCTCCATTTACAGATATTTTAAAACAAATCTTGCTATAAAGATTTGTGATAGCAATATTAGAAGGCAGTTATTCAAAATTCTAAGATATTTTTCATAGAGAAGGAATGGTGCATGTATGGTTTTTGAAGACCCATAATACAGCCAAATATTGAAATAAGCTTTTCTAATTATAAATGATAACCATGCCATTGTTTTAAATACAGCTACATTGTATTCTCTTGATCTGTTTTTTCCTGACATCAACCTTCATATCTCCACAGTGGTGACAGTAGACAAAAACAAATAAAAACAACAAAATCTTTGGAATAATCTGAAACTGTGAAAATAAATTTTGGATCTTAAAATTTCATTAAGAAGTACTGATTTGGCTAGAGTCATAGCACAGTTATAAGTCTTCACAGACTGAAAATATCCAAATATGAAAAAATTGCATTCGGTAGAAGAAGAATTTTAATCCAGTAACATGACTACTCTGGACAAAGGATCATATCTGAAGAAGACCTGGATCTATGTTATCAGGTAGGAATAAATATGTGCCCTGAGAACACACCATGAATTGCTCTGGGTGGAATACAGATATGTCTTTGGCATACAACTTTAATCCTAAACAAAGACATCTAATTGAGGGGCAGACAAATGGATGAGACAGAGAAAGATTTGAGAGAATAACAGAAATAAGATATTCCTAACTCTCACGGGAACAGACAGAAAAGAAAGGCTATTTAAGAGCAGTGCAGGGAGAGAGGTGGCATTGAGTTTAGTTCAGTTGGGTATAGTTCAGTTGACAGCTGTTCAGTTTATGCAGTGTAGTGTCATTAAATTTTCTTTGGTTAGAGGAGTCAGTGTTGTCAGTGCAGTTCAGTACATGAAGTACAGTGGCAGATTTTCAAAGCAGGTTCATTCAGTGAGAAGCAAAGAGAAGCCAAATTGAATCAATCAGGATTTATGCCAGATCAACTGAATTGAACAAGCCAAACAGAGTTCAGAAAGAGATTGAAAAGGTAAGTTTATTCAGGTCTAAGACTCAGAGGTCTAGGTTATAAGATGGAGGAGGGAAGCTGAAACCTTCAAGGTCCAGGCGTGCAGAAGGTTAGATTAGAAGTGGCTAGAAGTTTCCAGGACTAGGCCTAGAGTTAGTTAGAATTGCTAGGTGCTTAGCCCAGTGTGTTTACTCATACAGCTCTCATCTCATCCCTTTCTCTGAGGAAATAAAAGCAACATTTACAGCATTTCATATATCTTACTCAATAAAGGCAGGCTGCCCCTCCTTATCTGGCCAGTCCACCTGTAATATAGCAGACAGATTCCACCACAGTGACAACTTTCTATTAAAATATACTTCAATTAAATCAAATGCAAAGCACTGCATCAGGTAACAGAATTTTGATGAAATAAAATTTGGTTGGAGCACACATTATTTAAACATCTATTTTAATTGGGGTAAAGTTGCTATTTCTTTTATCTATTATACACATTAGCAAAATTTGGCAGAACAGCAAGTCTCTAATACAGCAAGACTAATACTAACCTATGACAATGTTCCTGTTTAAAGCAGCAATGAACA
>JADRCD010137499.1:0-11574 GCA_019843815.1 Montemys delectorum | reverse complement strand
GACCCTTCAGCTCCTTGGGTCCTTTCTGTAGCTCCTTCATTCGGGACCCTGTACTCAGTCCAATGGATGGCTGTGAACCTGTACTTCTGTATTAGTTGGGTACTATGCCAACAAGTGCTGGATGACAGGAGCCTGAGATAGCTGTCTCCTGAGAGGGTTTGATAGTAATATGTTTTTATAGATCACTAGCTTAGCATGTTTGAGAATTTAGACATCATTTTTTTCTTTTGAAAGTTAAAAAAAAATCTTCCTACTAAATAAGAGGACAAAACCACATTTCAAAATGAGCAGATATGTTTTACATTTACTATTTATAAATACATGCGATTTCATTAAATATTTTTCTCCCTTTTCAATTAAAGGAAGTATTATTTCTAATGTAAGATTTTACCATATATGTCATATATACATATTTATGTATTTTTTGTAATACTATATAGTATAATGAGTGCAAATGTATATTCTTCATAACAGATTATATATATATATATATATATATTATAATTATATATGTATATACTTTCTTATCTGCCCAGAATATTAATACTCTGATATTTTTAATTAATAATACAATTATAAGAAATTGATGTATCAATTACTAGAAATATCTCTAAGTTTAATATACTTACTATAAAAGTGTTAAGTAAACCTAACTTAAAATATTGCCTTAATAAAACTTCACCTGAAATAATTTGTTATAAATAATTACTGAGCAACACACAATTAAGTTAACAACACCCTTCACAGAAAACTATACAGACAGCACAAATATATGTCCTGTTTCTCCATCCGAGCACAACCTACAAGGATGGTACATTTATTCAAATTCATGAACACAAACAGAAGCATTACTGCAATTCAACTTCAGGAGTTTATATTAGGGATTTTGCTTGGCTTTGAATATTTTATGTATTCCAATGTCATGAATGCATTATATAGTTACACGTAGTATCTTCAATGTTCTAAAACACCTTAGAAACTGTTGTAATTTTTTATTTTCTTTTATATTTTCCTGTATTTTAAATGATGACATTGAGTCATGATAATATACGTAGAATTTTATTTAATCCATTTGTAAATTGAAGGACATTGTTTAGCTTTCTACAAATATTGCTACTAATGAACAAAGCTGCTATAATCATTTATATGCAAATTTCACTATATTTAAATGTATGAAAGAAATAGTAAAAAGTATGATTATTCAATCACATGTTCAGTGCATACTTTGTATGCAAAGAAACTTCTAATTGTCCTTTAAAGTGACAATAACATCCTAAAGATCATCCCCAGTCATCATTGCCTGAGCAATGATGGTATTACATTGCTTACTTGTATCATTGCCATAGCAAAGTACCTAGTAACATACAATTTGTGGAAAGAAAGGCGTATTCTGGATTTCAGTTTAAGGGGATACAGTCTACCATGTCAGGAATGCATGGTGACAGGTGGCTGCTTATAGTCTATCTGCAGTCCTAGAGCAGTGATGAATACTTATGCTCAATGCCCTTTCTCCCTTTTATTCAGTCCAAGATGCCAGCTTATGGAATGGTGCTGCTAACACTAAATATGGGTCTTTAAGAGTTCAAGATACCCTCAGTCTCAGATCCTCTCAAGAGTGTTATATTTACAAGGACATAATTCTTATAAAGTATATTTTACCAGTATATCCTTTCAGAGATCACACCTCTGATGTAATGTCTAAAAATGTTAATACCAGAAATACATTTTGTGATAGGTCTTCAGTGTTAATTTCTGCCAGTTGTGTAATATTGTATTTTCCACATATATTTTTATTAATAAATATCTACATTTACAAAATATTTAAGCCTTATTTGAAAAGTAGTAAAAGGCATCACTTTTAGATATGATGATTCTATGAGACTTGGACCAATTATCCAAAGTACATACCACATTTCTAAAACAAATTTAAGAAACTTAGAGGGAACATTCATGGCTGTGCTGACTGTGAATGCCAACTGCTATAAGCAAATGTGACCAATAAGAATTATCTCTAAGCTATTGGCTATCCATGCCATCTGTGTGTGTGTGGCATGGTGTGCTTACAGAAAGGTCATCATCAATTAAAATAACATACTCAAAATGAGGTGAGTAACAGTGTCTATAAAAGCAAGGCGTGCACTACACTGACTGGTAAATTCTGTTTTTATTTCAGTTACTGTTATTTTCTAACTTGCTTTCATGTCTTTTGCTAAAGGAGATGGGAAGGCATACTAAGTGAATTCTGAAAAAAAAATGTTAGGAGAAAAATACTCAAATAAAATTAACTATTACTTCCTCATTAAAACCGACATTGTGTGAAATTACAAGCATTGCTTTATCAATGTGATATCATTCTTTGCAGTTTAACTAACTTTCACTAACTTATACTCCTTATTTAAAAACAAGTCAACTTTAAGTAAAGAAATGAATTAGAGATTCAGAAAGCTTAAGACATGCTTCACAGAAGGTTTTGCAGTAAGATACCAGGCAGTTGAAGAGTACACTAGCTAGAGTTGGGGCCCAAAAGCCCCTGGCATCTCAATCTCCATCCTGTCCCTGGGCCATAATCTATTAAATAACACTTGTTTGTCTCTTCTACTATCTTGCTTCCATCCCTGCAATTGACTCCGGACATTTTACTACAAGGGGCTTTCTGGACACCTTGCAATGAGGACATCCCTTTCTGGACTTTTCACAATGAGGACACTCCTTTCTGGACATTCCAGTTATGCTGATGTAAAACTAAACAATAAGACAGATTTGGTCCGTGACCCTGGGCAAATACCTTCGTGGTCTGTAGTTTTAAATAGCCCCTTTCCTTAGAGTAAATTGAGACTTGATCAGAATATTTTGTCTTGTCTCCTTCCTTCTCATCTCCTGTTCCCAAATTTGTCGTTGCAGTTCCTTCTTCTCGAGAACTCCGTTGTTTAAGTCCTGCAGGTCGGGGCACACTAGCAGTGTGCATATGCTATAAAAGAATTAACCTGCACAAACTTCATTCAGTGAAATCCCTGGAAAGAGATCTTCACCCAATCTACCATTAACAAATCAAAACAAACGATCTTATCTCAGTACATTGGGTAAGATCGTTTAAGCTTAACACTTTTCTCCACAAAGACTTAAAGTACCTGGCTAATAAGCAATGAAACAGCAAACATTATTAAGCTATTTAATTTAATTGAACTTTTTACTTTTCCTCTTTCTTTCTTTCCTTCTTCCTTTCTTCATTTCTTCCTTCCTTCCTTCCTTCCTTCCTTCTTTTCTTTCTTTCTTTCTTTCTTTCTTTCTTTCTTTCTTTCTTTCTTTCTTTCTTTCTCCTTTCCTATCATTCCCTGTTCCTCTTTATTCTCACCCCATCAACTCTTTTCATCCCCCTTTCCCTCATTTAAGGTTTTGCATTCTTCAAAAACCCAAAACATTAAATTAAAATACGTTTCAGCCCTAATGTTTTATGGGTGTCTCATGTTTACAGAAGATTGGCATTTGAAACTCTCAAAGGGCAAATAATTTAGCCCACCAGCTTTTGTTCACAGATATGCAAGATTTTTAGGCAAACTGCTTACTTTTCTGGATGAGTCTTGAATTCAAATAATATTCTTCATAGGAAACAATATGTTGACTTTTAAATTAATAATATATCATAAAAAGAAGAACACAATGCTTCTTGTTCATTTTCTCATTTATATGTAATATATGTAATACATATTGCATATGTAATATATATTGCATATCATTATGTATACATATGTTTCTGAAAAAGCTCCATTTTCTTCATGGAAATCTTCTTAGGTGATACCTTATTTAAACATAGTCTGAAATAAAATTTTGCTATTTACTTCCTGTAGCTGATACCACTACATAAAATCAGTATATAAAATATATTATATAAATTCACATAAACTTTGAAATTCATCCAAACACATACTTCCAACTTTTGGGATGCTTATAAGGGGCCTATGTGAGAGGCTGCTGATATCTGAGCAGTTAGGGAGATAAAAGTAACTAAGGCTTATGTGAATGTGCCCCCAAACAAAAGATCAGGAATTAAGACTAACTTCTTACTCTGTGTAAAATAAAGTAAAATAAAATAGAGACTATGGTAAACATATGTATTCATTTACAGATTTTCCACAGAGAAATAAGGAACAACTTCTCTAACAGGTTTTACTCTTTATTGACTTATATTATAAGGTAATCAATAAAAGAAAGTTGGAAAAATAGTTAAGATTTTGTAAAATTAAAGAGAGAATATGGTAAAATCTTTCTGAGAAAGACAAATGTAGGTTTTCTACAAGAAAAGAGAATGATCTTATAGTGTAACATAGAATATCCACTTGAATTATTTTCAGTAAAATTCATGATTCTAACTTTTTTGTTCTGTTTTCTGTTACAGTATTCCTTTTCTGGACATTAGAATAAAGCAACATAGCTGACTAGTAAAGAGTTGTTGGAAATGAATAATGTCAACAGGAAACTGAAGCAGAACTAAGTTGGAATCAAAGGATTAGTGTCATGAGCTTGATAAGCATGATGCAATAATTGCAGTAAACACATGGATTATACCATGATCAAGTTAGATATTTATTATTCATGAGAAAACCCGTGAGTGACAGATTTTCTACCCATTACAGATACAACTTGACATCATCCTCTGACTATCAGTGTATATTGCAAAGAATTTGCAAATGAGAATCTAGGTCAAAATAATCTTTTGGTTAAAATCTGCAAGTGTACTATTAAGTAAGAATGAGTATTTAGGTAAATATATAAGTTCAGCTCTGACTGGTTTTTTGTCATTCATCCTCATATTCAGACTTATTGTAAGACTTACTAGAAGCCAAACTTTTGAGGTCATCTCAGTTAATGTGTTTGTGGGGCCTAACTCCACAAATGCAAAGTAAACACACAAAAATAGAGGCCAAACCAAACCATGGTCAATATACGTGTGTGTGTATGTGTGTGTGTGTGTGTGTGTGCGTATTCTGACAAGAAAGATGCATAGAAGTATAGGGAATTAATTCTCAGAGGGTCATGTGACTTCCACAGATATTTATGCTTAATTGACAGTTCTCTGAATTGCTGTGGGTAGATCACTGCCCGCCTCACTTGGAGGGTTGAACAGCACTGCCTACCCATCACTAACTGTGAGCTATGAAATGACCTAGGGACAGTAGCAGAGCATGATCAATTGGAGAGAATAAGGGGAACTAGGTATACTCTAAAGAGGCTATATTCTATTTTCATTCTTCACAACCAACTCTCGTATTATCATGAATGTATTTATGTCAAAAGTATGGAAAGTCTCTCTTAAAATACAACATCCACTAATTGAATCAAAGGAAACATCTATGTGGACAAACTGGGGAAAACAGGTTTTGTTAATTCACCATCTGTTTCTATTGCGCTTAAGTTCTGGTCCAACTGTGGTGAGCAGAATATCATATATATATATCTCATATTCCATTGTACTTTCACATATGCCAATATTTACATTGTCTCACTAAGAAATCTCTGTTTTCCAGGAATTATAAGTTAATACATATAAATAAGAAGATACTAGAAGATTGTCATCACCATGCAAGAGCCAGCTGTGATCCACGCAATCGTCTCGCCAGCAAGAACACACGCAGACACCAGGATCCTTCTGCAGCAAGTGTTTATTGCGATGTGAAGAGGAAGACCCCAAGCCCTGAAAAGGCACTGCTTATATACACCCTGGAGCGGCGTGTTCACCTCTGATTGGCTGTTTGCTCATTACCTCATGTAACGCCCCGGGATGGGCTGTGACTTGGCGCGCTCTGGCCCTTAGCACATGCGCAGACTACTTGTTTACAGGGAGAAGACACCGGATGCCGGCGCCATCTTGTAATGGCGATAGCCAGCTCGGGCGTGGCTCTCTACAGCCAGCCACCTTAATAAGAAATGCAATGACCCTGAAACCTTGAGTGAACTTCAGACATTTCCTCCATCTATGCCTATGTCCTTCCTAATATCACAAGAAATTACTCTTTCTTGATTTAGGTAACATAGTACAGAAATATAATCTATAAGAAGAAAGTACCCAAACTTATTGTTGTCTGTAGGAAGGAAGGCCTCTAACTTCAGCAGATACCCGTTCTAAGTTTTAAATACCTTCCATCATAAAGACATGAGAAAACTTATTTTTTATTATGAAAACCAGTTAACCTATACAAACCACTTATGATGTCTGTATCACCTGATTTTTCATAAGATATCAGCTTTGGGTTTCTCAACACTAGCTTGAGACTATCACACTGTTTCACTCTTTTCTTGTTAAGAAATATGAATAGAATTTTCCTTGCCTCTTTAACATTTGTACAATTTTTACACTGATGCATGTATGAAAAACTAGGTACATCTGATGGGTCACATGAAATTATACTTTGAATAAATAAAATAAATTTAACAAGGTAGAGAAATATGTGGAATAAATAAAGCAAAAATATTAGCCTTAAAACTGTTCAAAAGGAGAAACTGAATATGCACATATTAATTACTAAAATGAGTTACCAGTAGCTTCGGTAAATAACAAAGTAGATTAAGAGTTAGAAGAAAATAGAGAGCAAAGAAAAAAGACAATGCAATTCACTCAAAATAATATAAGCAACAAATAGTGGGTTAAAATGTAAAATAAAACCTGAGATGAAGAGATTAAAGTGTCACCTTTTTGATATGTGCCTAGTAAACAGGAAAATTAATGAACCATGACAGAATAAAACTAGAAATCCATAACAAAATACCATCTTTAAAATGTCAAAAGCCTAAAAATTAACAAACCAAAGTACTAAAATTCTAAGCACAAATAATGAACTCACAAAAATGCATCAGATATGTTGCAAAATTTGTGCAACTTGCTAATTTGGTTCTTCTAGAATAAATGTAACTTGAATCAACTGTTTATTTTAAAAAGAAATAAAGCATGGGTATGAATCTCATCAAAGACAGAAAAGAAGAGCTTTACATTTAAGGCAGCAATTAGAATAATGGAAAAACAGCATCAAAAGATGAAAGAATGAAATTATAAAGTACAAAAGCATACATAAAGAGTAAAATGAGAAAGAAAAGTGTAGACAACATTTTCAAAGACTGACTAAATTAACTGCTGGAAACATTTTTAATAAACCCTGAAACAGATGCAAATAAGGAAGAGGATGGGAGAAATTTGTATAGCTGAATGCAAGTGTACATTTTTTTATAATGTTATAGCCAAATTTCTCAAAAACTAGAAAGTTCCAAAACTGCATACAGTGGAGTAAAGAACCTTAAAAATAGTTACTAACATAGATGTTGTTATAGACTACTTCTTTACAAAATAACTACCATTTCTACCTCATATTTTAGGGGTCTTGAGTGGGCTTTCAAATAAGCAACAGACTTTGTATTTATCCATGATTATAATTTAAGCTAAGCACACTGAAAACATGAAGCAAATTTACCTATTTCAGAATACTAAATCAGAATAATTTTAAAAATTAAAAGGAAACTTCTGGGGCTACCAGTACAGAAATATACCTTACACCATCTTGAGAATAAGATTTAGCTGTTTTCATGGCACAGTGCTTCAGAATTCATACAACAAATGCAAGTAGGATGCCGCTATTACACCTAACCAACAAAATTGTAGCAGTACCCTAACCTATTTCAAGGCTTCTTTCTTCACCTCTATAATACCCATTGTTTGACCAGTGTTAGTCCTTCTAAGGTTGATCTACATATTCATCCCTCTCTTAGTTAAAGGCCTTTATTGTTATCCTGTACCATTCACAGAATGAGCTAAGGATATTCCAAGGTACCATAGTAATACTAACCCTAACTATGACAGTTATATGTTGTATTTTTTTTAATGGAGGATGGTTATTTTATGCCCTTATATTTAATGCAAAAATATATGAAGTAGCACCCCTGCAAAAAACTCATCATAGGTTTCAAAATATCTTACAGGGTAACCATAACTCACACAAATATCAAAGTAGTTAATCAATGTAATCTGACCTGGATTAACACCCAAGCCTTTCAGTTTGGAGAATAATAGTAATTTTAGACTGGGTTACCTCACTCAGGAGTAGATCTTTAAGTTCCATTCATTTGACTGCAAAATTTATGGTGTGTTTGTTTTTCATAACTGAATACTATTCCATTGTGTAGACGTACCACAATTTATCCATTCCTCAGTTGAGGAACATCTAGGTTGTTTATAGTATCTGGATATTATGAATGAAGCTACTATGAACAGAGTTGAGCAAGTGTCTTTGTGGAGTGCTGCAGCACCTTTTGGATATATGACCAAGGGTGGTATAGCTGCGTCTTAAGGTATAACTATTCCCAGTTTTATCTGAAAACGTGAAATTTACTTCCAAGTGGTTGTATAAGTTTGCATACCCACCAGCAATGAGGAAATGATTGGACTGCTTAACATCTTCACCATCATGTACTACTTCTTGAGTTTTTAATCTTAGCCATTATGGTGGGCTCAGAGTCGTTTTGATTTGCATTTCCCTGATGACTAAGGACTTTGAATATTTCTTTTAAATGATTCTTGGCCATTCGCGATTCCTCTATTGAGAATTCTCTGCTTAGCTCTGTATCCCATTTTTCTTGTGTATTTGAGTCGGTGATATCTAGCTTCTTGAGTTATTTATTTATTTTGGATACTAGCCCACTGTCAATTGTATGGATGACGATGATCCTTTCCCAACCTGTAGATTGTCATTTTGTCTTATTGACAGTGTCCTTTGCCTTGCAGAATCTTTGCAGTTTCATGAGGTCCCATTTTTCAGTTGTTGATCTTAGAACCTGAGCCCATCAGAAAGAATATGCATGACATATATACTTCTTTTTCATAGTTTATGAGTAGTAGGCTAGTTTTATCATAGTTTGAATCATATTGACAATAAGGAGACACATAGTAAACACAGAGAAATATCTTCTTCATCCTAAATTCAAAGTTTAGTACAAACTCTTTTCTAGGATTTATTTTGCAGAGGTACTGAGATATAGTTTCATTTGCAAATGAAATCTCTACAATCCTATTTTAAGTATTTTTTCCTCACAATTAACTCTTCTATTCATTCACACTATGTAGATAATGCCAGAATATTCACTGAGCTTTTTAATTAAAGTGACTATAAATGATATATAATAACCAAGCGGTTGACACACAGTAATTACGTGATTATCATTGCTTCTCCTGAGATTTTTACAATAGATGCTGAAATGTCCCAGGAAATCACTTTGTAACAATAAACACCACCAGGACTAACAGATTAAAAGAGATCACTACAACAATTACAGCCTGTTGGGAAAATGTAGACTTTTAGCTAATATATGTAAAAATCTGAATTGTTCTTGTTTTGTTTTGGTTTTTTTCCTTCTGTGCAACTCAGTCCTGACTCACAATTATCATCTGTTCAACAACTTCATTAAAAATAGTTTAACATCTTTGAGGTCATTTATAAACCTAAAAAGTTTGATGACTTTATGAGTAATGTTCTCATGTTCACTTACTACAACTCTCAAACAAATCTACCATCCATTCATATGAATATACATAAATGAATAGACACAAATATTCTCTCACATACTGTACATACTAACAGTAAAAATAAGTGATTATAAGATCTCTATAATATGAATACTCTATGCAATGAAACACTAAATTATTTCTTAATTCAAAGACAATTTCCACATGGCAATTTTTTTTCTTTAAAAACATGACAATGTATTCAATGACTTTAGTATGCTGGCATCTTCTGAGGTGGATTTTTAGTTTATTCTCTCACCAATATTAAATTTTTATGCCAGCATAATTGCTTCAGATATTTCTTTAGTCAGTCATCATAATGTTTAAGATATTTAATTCATAGCATCCTCCATGTTATTTGGAGTAAAAGTTGTTTTTCAACCACCTAATCCTATCCTATTGTCTTGTTTTATTCTTCTCTCAACATTTCCTCTTATAAAATTCAATTCTGGCCTTGACTTCATAACTTCCTCCCAAAAATGTCTCGAATTTGCATGGAATATTCCTATCACCCTCCATATTTAAACATTTACACTATGTTTTTATGGGCAAGCCTTTCTTCTGTTCTGCATAGATATTTTTCCCTCCAGTACTCACTGTTCATTGAACATTTTTTCAGTTGCTGGAGAAAAGGCTGAGAAGCAGAGGAGAGACAGTCACCAATAATTCATAAGACAGATCCTCCATTTCCTCTTTAGGAAAGAACATGCTTCAAAGAGTTGACAGCAAAACAGGATGAAATATGATACAATAAGACAAGGTAAAACATCACATATTGAGGCTGGACAAAGCAACCAACTGGGAGGAAAAGAGTCTCAAGAACAGGTGAGAGAGTCAGGGATGCACAAGCTTCCACTGTTAAGACTGTCACAAACACCCAGCTAGTAGCCATAATATATCTTAATGAGAATGCAAAATGTTTCATTTTGACATGGTCATATTTATTTATTTGTATCCCTAGTTTTTCTCCTTTTAACCCCTGCATCCCTACTGGTATCTGTCTTCTCAAAGTACCCACTATTCACTTCATACCACTTGTTTTCTTGGACAACTTCTTCACCAAAAACTTCCCTTAACCTCTTATGTTTCCACTTCCAATTTTGTAAACTGTACCCATACTGCTGCCTGTGGATTTATAAATATAAAACATAAAAATAAGCAGCTGTATATGAAATAGAAAATATAGTATTTGTCTTTCCTGGTCTTCTTTACCTTACAGTAATGACAGGAACCTTAGAATTTCCTTCAGATTTCATGAAGTTATTATCTTCTTCATGGAAGAACAAAATTTCTCTGTGTAGGAATCAGACTTTCTTTATGACTTCATGATTGTAGCTTCTAACATTTCTAGAAGACACGATTCCATAGAAAAACCTCTGTCCCTCTAGCTCTTACAATCTTCCTAGCCTCTCTTCTTCAATGACTTCTGGCCATTGGGCACAGGAAGTTTGCTGTAGATATACTATTGGAGGCTGGGGTCTGCCACTCTGCATATTAATTGGTGGTAGTTTCTTATAGTGGTCTCTCATTGCTGCAAGAAGCAATTTTCTTGACAAAGGACTGGAACTACGTATATCTTTGCTATAAGGATAAATACTGAGGATGTAGGGTTTGGAAAAACGCTAGTTTAGTAAATTGATAGTGTGGATCTCATTCAAGATCCCTGACTTCAGTAGGTTTAAGAAGTTAGCTAGGTTTTTAGTATGAGGCATGACTTTCCTCTTGGGTCTTTTTCCTTGCAAGTTCTCATTTCTTTAATTTTCTCATTTACTTCAAGATCAACATCTCCACTTTTCAATTAGCAATCTTTAAAACATACTCCTCCCTAAGTGAGAATTGACTGTACATTTACTCTGTGGAAGAGCCCCTCTCTAGTATTTTTATTTTATCATTAACCAACTGCACACCTGGTATTTAGGCTTTTATTTCTCATTTAACAGGGCAAATACACTTCTAATCTTCATATTTTTACAATTGATCTTCTACTTATATCCAGTAAATTTTAGGCAAACTGAGTTAAAACTAATTGTAAA
>JADRCD010137426.1:0-15780 GCA_019843815.1 Montemys delectorum | reverse complement strand
GGGAGGAGGGGGGCAATGACTATTCCTTCCAGGGAGAACTTGGGACTCTAGAGAGGCTGAGGGGCCAGCATGGTGCCATGGCGCCACCTGGTGGCCATGTTCTGGTATTGTTACCTGCACCGTGGACTTGGGGCTGAACCCTGCCCCAGGCTTGGGAGAGGGCCCACTCAGCTGACTTGCACTCTCGTGAGAGGGAGCACGCCTGGGAGGAGGCAGAGTGGGGTTGTCTGCTGCACGGCCCTTAACGCACAGCCCGCAGGTGGTTCGAGCACATTAGCATGCTGGTCATCATGCTGAACTGTGTGACCCTGGGCATGTTCCGGCCCTGTGAGGATGTTGAGTGCCGCTCAGAACGGTGCAGCATCTTGGAGGTAGGTGTGAAGGACCGTGAGGAGAACCAAGAGGGCACCAGGTGTGCCCTGCCCCCTCATTCTGACCCCGTCTCCTCCAGGCCTTCGATGACTTCATCTTTGCCTTCTTTGCTGTGGAGATGGTTATCAAGATGGTGGCTTTGGGGCTATTTGGGCAGAAATGCTACCTGGGTGACACCTGGAACCGGCTGGACTTCTTCATTGTCATGGCGGGGTATGCAGCCTCAGCTTGGTATGCTTGGGAATCCCAGGAACAGCCTCAGGGCTGAGACCTGAGAGAGGCTCAGGTTTGGCAGGACGCATATGTTGATGGCCCCATGGGGCGGTGGGTGGCGGTGACAGGAGACGGGGTCCTCTGGGCTCTTCCCTCCCTGAGCACTCCTGCTTCCCCAGCATGATGGAGTACTCTCTGGACGGACACAACGTGAGCCTCTCTGCCATCCGAACGGTGCGTGTGCTGCGACCCCTCCGCGCCATCAACCGGGTTCCCAGTAAGTGCCTCTCCTGCCCTGAATAAGAGATCATCCCGTATCTTGCTGGCCCTGTCATTTTACCCAGACACCAGCAGACTTGGTCCATCTAGGGTAGTCCCAGTTGGGATGTGATAGGGATTCCCAGTGCTTAGGGACAGGAAAAGAGCCTCTCTGAACTTCAGCCTCCTCGTCTGCATAGCACCTGGAGTGAGACTGGGGGGCCGAGAAGGTTCCCAGTTACATCAATATCCAGTGGGGGCCTCAGGCAGGTGGAGGTACATGTAAGAGTCTGGGCTTTGGGGGTACTCTGCAGCCCACTGCCCACCTTTCCCGTACAAGGGAACTGAGCTCGGGGCTTCTGGACTGAGAGGGAGAGGAACACACCACGTGCCCCCACTACACATGGAGGGAAAGCTTGCAGGAAGTCAGGCAGCTGTGCTTGGGGCATGGGCTGGCCAGATACTGGCCACCTGCCTTCATCTGTGGACAGTTTTGGTGTTTTCTCAGTAGCTGAGCTCAGATGTTCAGGTGGAAGGTGGAAGGTGCGACGCCCATGGAGCTGGGCAAGGTGTGTGTGCACGTGCATGAATGGGTGTGGTTCCTGGGTCTGCCTGGGCATTGCACACCCCTATTCAGCTGCCTGACCTGGACCTTTTGGCTTCAACACTCAACCTTCCATCAACCTGCCTGTCCTTGACTTCTGAGCTCAGAGGGAGTTCAAATGTTGTGTGACACTGAGAAAGTTACCAAGCCTCTATGAGCCCCAGGTTCCCTTTAAAATACTGGAGTGCCAAATATATTTTCCAAGGACATCAATGGGTGTTAGGTGAAGGTGGCACATGTGTGGTTATGAGGGCTCTACCTAGCACCCTATGAGTTCAGCCTATCCAGCCGAGCCCATGAATCCTCCACCTGGTTAACCTTGTGTGCTGGAGTAGAGATGAAACCTAGGTCCACTCCACTCCAGTTGCTGTTCGGGGTAAATGACCAGGGGACTCTGAAATTCTTTCCTAGGCAAGACTACATGTTCCTCACAGCCACCCCAGCACCCTCAGGGCTGTCTGAACATCTGTCTTGGGTCTACTCTGACCCCTAGATCACATGACCTACTTGGTTGCTGTCTGCCCCATTTCCTCTTTGGTTGAAATGTTAGCACCTCTAAGAGCTTCGTCTTCCTGTGGCCTGAGGGCCCCTATTCCATGGGCTACCCCTCTGAAGGATTTCTCAAAACCCTGGTTCTATCTGTCCTAGTTGTGTGGCCCAGTGCTCTGCCTACCACGTCAGCTCGCCCGGTACAGATTTTGAGCTGTATGTTCTCTTGATGTCTGAGAAGGGACCCTCGGGCCACTTCTTAGATTTGTTCAAATCCATACATCACCCAGGGAAAAGGACTTCAGAGTTGCTTTGAGATACTGTACTGGTTCATGCCTTCCCTGGAATAGGGCCCTGATGCAGGCCTGCTCTTGCATTGGAAATGAGAAAGCCCATCCCACAGCAGAACCCCAGAGCCCAGTGTGCCAGGGTCACCACAGAAGCTGCGCTGGCCTTTTGACTGGTCGGCCCACTGGGACCCTGGAGATGTTGCCATGGTGAGGTGGAGCAGGGACAGGTTTGCCCTGGCTGTGTGGGGCTGCAGCCTGACTCCCCTCTGGGAGTCCATTAGGCCTCACCTGTCCCTGGCCTCTGCACACAGATAGCCTTGATAGGGATTTGTGAGCCGTGGGCTGGGGTTGAGGGGGAGACACCTCTAGGACTCTCTGCCAGGGCTTAGCTGTGCTGAGCACCGGCCCTGCCCCCTCAGGCATGCGGATCCTGGTCACTCTGCTGCTCGACACGCTGCCCATGCTTGGGAACGTCCTTCTCCTCTGCTTCTTCGTCTTCTTCATCTTCGGCATCGTTGGGGTCCAGCTCTGGGCTGGCCTGCTGCGGAACCGCTGCTTCCTGGACAGCGCCTTCGTCAGGTGTGCAGGCCCCGCCCCTGGTGTATGGCTCTACCTACCTAGCCAGCCATGACCCCAGAATGTTCTCTCTTGACCCTGCCCTTCAGCCTTCACTGTCAGGGCACCACTGTTTCCCTTCTGTAGGCCCCACCCCCAAAGGGATCTATCTTCCCTCTAAGACGGTTCTCCTACCATACCTGGTATGAGTGCCCCACCCCCACCGAGGTGCTCTGTCCTTGAATACCCATACATACTCATAGAACCTGGATCCTAGTTTGTGGTGAGGTCCTGGGGTGCCCAGCCTTACTCAGGACAGGCAATAGGTGCAAGTACAGCCTGGAGACAGGATTCATCTGGAGGTGAATCCATAGGTGGGCGTGGTGGCTCAGGGGCGGGCTCTAGGAGGGTCTGGGTGGAGGCTGCTTCCTCTCAAGAACTCTAACTCTGTGAGTGCCTGTGAGGACTTGGTACCAAGTGTCGTTAGCCTCCAAGGTCCTGCTTGAGGGAGGCAGTTGTGCTCATCTGTCTACCAGTTCCTGGCACAGTATCCCCAGTAACTGCTGCCCTCCGGCCTCGCTCCTTTGTGACTGCCCGATTCTCGGGCTTCCTCGGGGTAGGCACATGTGCCAACCTGACATTTGCTTCATGGGGATGAGGGTGGGCCCAGCTCCTTCATCCTGGACCCTACTCTGCAGCGTTAGAAGACACATGACCCAAGGCTGACCTGCTAGGGCATCCCTGGAAAGCTGCCACGCCTGGTACTGTGAGGCACTCTGCTCTCCACTAGGCCCCGTTTGTGAACTGCCTGTCTCCTCCTGCTCCAGTCAGTTACTTGTGCACTAAGCCGCTAGGATGGATACCCACAGGCCAAGGTGTCTTCTGCTCTCTAGGTCTTTGGGTCTCAGAGCTTCTTAGATGCCTGTGGATAGGAGTATAGGGATTGGGAAAGAGGAAGATCAGGGGCTCATGAGGGGATTTCAGGGAGTGTGGAGCTGATGGAAACACCCTGCTTGTCCATGCTGCCAAGGCCCCACTCAGGAGGACTCAGTGTCAGGCAGGATGTTGTGGGTACCACAGGAAGGGACTGAAGGTGGGCGGTGCAGAGGCCTTGAGATGCGTCAGGCGTGGCACGCCAGTCTCTGCCAGCGATGATGGCCCCAGCTGGGGATCACGTTGTCTACCCAGTGCACTTTCCCTCATCCTCAAGTCTAGGGCCCGGTTGAGGAGTAGAGGGAGTCACTAGATGGGCATGTGGGATTTAGGCTCAGCAGTCCTGAGTGAGTCTGGATGCGTAGATGGGGGAGGAGAGCGGGGCTTGGCCCAGGATCCCCTAGCAATGCCCTGGCCTTCTGCAACCCAGGAACAACAACCTGACCTTCTTGCGGCCATACTACCAGACAGAGGAGGGCGAGGAGAACCCGTTCATCTGTTCCTCGCGCCGCGACAATGGCATGCAGAAGTGCTCACACATCCCTAGCCGCCGTGAGCTTCGTGTGCAGTGCACACTCGGCTGGGAGGCCTATGGGCAGCAACAGGCCGAGGATGGGGGTGCTGGTCGCAATGCCTGTATCAACTGGAACCAATACTACAACGTGTGCCGCTCAGGGGAATTCAACCCTCACAATGGTGCCATCAACTTTGACAACATTGGCTACGCTTGGATCGCCATCTTCCAGGTATATTCTAGGATAGCCTGGGGAATGCCTAGGGTGTGGGATGGTGGACCCTGAGACAGGCACCCATACTGGGGGGTGATGTGCACTGCTGTCTTTGGGAACTGGAGAATGTGGGCCCATGTCCAGCTGCCTGCCTCCCCAGGTCATCACACTGGAGGGCTGGGTGGACATCATGTACTACGTCATGGATGCCCACTCGTTCTACAACTTCATCTACTTCATCCTCCTCATCATTGTGAGTGTGGGCGTGACCAGCTGGTGGGCGTCCTGCATTTGAAGGTGGTGGTGGTGGTGGTGGTGGGGAAGCCATATCCTGCCTCTTCCCCCTTGATGTTCATCCTGGACCTCCTAGAGTCCTGAGCTCAGTGGCAGCCGTGGGATGGGCTTTGGGAGGTGGGCAGGCAGGGGGCTTTTCTGGCCTAGCCTGTGGTTGAAGGAAGTTCACGGGATGGGAGGAGACCTATACTGACCCTCGGCCCAAGGCCCAGAATCTTCAGAACAGTTGGTCCCAGACCCCCCAAATTGTACCTCGCCCTCTAGCAAAGCGTTCCCACAACAAACGTGTGCTCTCCTAGCATAGCCCCCTGTAGTGAACATGAATCTCTGGTGGTCTCTCACACACCCATCACCCCACACTTCTTTGGCTTATGACTCCCCGTTAGCGTTCACCCCACACACCACACACAGCCCCCTGAAACATCCAGGTCTCAGATTTAGTTTTCTCTTGCCCCTCAATATCCCATGGTCCTCAGATAGGACAGTATCAGTTCATCGAATAGACGTTTCTAGATCCCTGGATGCATAGGCGCTGCCTGCAGGAACCCAGCAGGGAAGGGATGTCATACATTCTCAGACAGCCCGTACAGCAGGGACATAGAGGAGAGTCAGTAATGGCCTGTACCAGGGAGAACCAGCCCTGGAGGCTGCCTTGGAAGGCTGCAGCGGAGGGTGTGTTGAGGACAAACCTAAGGAGCAGGAACTCATGCAGGACCCCAAGTGTGTGTGGGGGGGTCCCCATTCTGTTATCACACAGTTGCAATGTATCTATTGCATGCCAGCCACTTCCTGGAGTATTAGTGCTTGTGGCATTGTGGCTAGGCCCCAGTCCCCAGAGCTGGGCTAGATATGGAGCTGCTGGTGATCGCACATACCTTGCCACAGGTGGGCTCCTTCTTCATGATCAACCTGTGCCTGGTGGTGATAGCCACACAGTTCTCTGAGACAAAGCAGAGGGAAAACCAGCTGATGCGTGAACAGCGGGCCCGCTATCTGTCCAACGACAGCACTCTGGCCAGCTTCTCAGAGCCTGGCAGCTGCTATGAGGAACTGCTCAAGTACGTAGGCCACATCTTCCGAAAGGTTAAACGTCGCAGCTTGCGCCTTTATGCCCGCTGGCAGAGCCGCTGGCGTAAGAAGGTGGATCCCAGCAGCACCCTGCATGGCCAAGGCCCCAGGCGGCGGCCGCGGAGGGCAGGAAGGCGCACAGCTTCTGTGCACCATCTGGTCTACCACCACCACCACCACCATCACCACCATTACCACTTCAGCCACAGTGGCCCACGCAGGCCTAGCCCAGAGCCAGGTGCCAGTGACACCAGGTTGGTCAGGGCCTGTGCACCACCCTCGCCACCATCCCCAGGCCACGGGCCACCAGACTCTGAGTCTGTGCATAGTATCTACCACGCTGACTGCCACGTGGAGGGGCCACAGGAAAGAGGCCGAGTGGCGCACTCCATAGCCACTGCTGCTAGTCTCAAGCTGGCCTCAGGCTTGGGCACCATGAACTACCCCACCATCCTGCCTTCAGGAACAGTCAACAGCAAAGGTGGTACCGGCTCACGACCCAAGGGGCTGCGGGGTGCTGGCACCCCAGGGGCTGCAGCACACAGCCCTCTGAGCCTGGGAAGCCCCAGCCCCTATGAGAAGATCCAGCATGTGGTTGGAGAACAAGGTGAGGACCCAGGCCCTCCATGTTGAGGAGAGTGGGGAGTGGGTGCCCAGGCAAGGGAGGTCCATGGTCCTGAGTATTATGGGCCCACATCCCATTGCTCCAGCCTGACCCCAAGAGGAACTGCCGGGCCATTTCTTTGTATCTGCTTATCTCTGAAAGACTGCCTCTTTCTCTATGGAGAAGCTAAAATTGGGATTGCACAGGAGGGGAAGTGGGGACTAGAATCTCAGGGCCCTGGGTGCTGCCACAGGAGCCTAACCACAGTTGTCTGTGTCCTTGCCTTATAGGACTAGGCCGAGCCTCTAGCCACCTGTCAGGCCTGAGTGTGCCTTGCCCCCTGCCCAGCCCCCAGGCTGGCACACTAACCTGTGAGCTGAAGAGCTGCCCATATTGTGCCAGCGCCCTGGAGGACCCTGAGTTTGAGTTCAGTGGCTCAGAGAGCGGGGACTCGGATGCCCACGGAGTCTATGAGTTTACACAAGATGTCCGGCATGGGGATTGCCGGGACCCTGTGCAGCAACCCCATGAGGTGGGCACACCAGGCCATGGCAATGAGCGGCGGCGGCGGCGCACACCACTACAGTCAGCCTCCCCGCCAGGAGGGCTAAGCCGTCTCTGGGCTTCCTTTAGTGGCAAGCTGCGTCGCATTGTAGACAGCAAGTACTTCAACCGAGGCATCATGGCGGCCATCCTCGTCAACACTCTGAGCATGGGTGTTGAGTATCATGAGCAGGTGTGTGTGTGTGTATGTCCCGTCCCCTTCCCCCAGCTCCCGGGGCAGAGCAGGGCCAGGCTTGCAGGATGATGACACCAGTTTTAGAAGAAGGATCCGGGGTCCCTGTGTCTTGTAGAATTCCTGGCCTTTTCCTGAGGTCTCTGAGGGAGCCATCTGATCTGGGGCATATATTCAGTCAACAATTATAGCTCCTTGGACTGGGGTTCTGCTGAGTGTTGGGTAAGCACAACACCATTTTGGCTCAAGTTCAGCAGCTTTCCTGCTGTGAGAAGGATGGGTGGCTTGAGATCACCAAAGGCTACCGCCCAAGAGTGAGGGCACCCAGAGGCTCTGCAAGGGTCCCCACCCAGCTGCCTCCTCCCCCCAAGGAGCAAGCTTTTACCCAGACTCCCTCGGGACTTCCATGTCCTTGGGGAACTGAGGCTACAAGGAATCGACCAGCATAAGCTGGTCCTTTGAGGAGGATGGAGGGGTGCCTGGGACTCCACACCTTCCTGGTTGCTGCAGGTCCTCTTCCTTCCTCAGCCCCACACTAGGGGAAGCAAAGCAAAGCCTAGGAAGACAGGCAGTCCTGAGGGCGGGGCCAAGAGCACCTGAAGCTCCACCCACTTTTAGTGAATGGAGTAATTTCCTGGGGGCCTTTCCTCTCCTTTTTCTTATCTCATACTAAGTAGAAGAAATCTACCCACTGTGGCCTCAGGCAGACCTAGGTGGTTGATGCTGGGGTGAGGATAGGTCGGCTCCATCTTGAACCCTCGCGTGCATCCATATGTGAATATGCTACACACATCTGGCTCACTTAATATCCTTAGATGCATTCTGCACATGCACGATTCAGCAGAATACATGAAAATCACACGTAATCAAAGCCCGTCTGGGTACATGGAGCCCAGTGCACATGCATTTGCACTGTGCACACAGTTCACCTACGAGTATAAAAATTGGCTCACAGGTGCATGTGAACACACAAGTCTGAGGATATGGGCATATTTCCACATGTCTGGTGTCCAGTACATGTGCATTCATGTTTGTGCTCAAATTGTGCTAGAGTACACACACACACACACACAAACCTCTCCGGCATTACAGGCGTGCATGTGTATTGACACACGCAGGTCACAATATTATTGGTATAGGCAAACATACATGCACGTATTCCTACACATGCAGGAGGGTCAGCATGCTTGTGGTAAGAGACCTGCTGGGCCTTCTTCAAAGGAAGGGGGGGCAGGTGAGACTGTAGGTACTGTTCGTGTGTAAGTAACCTCCATAGCCCATCCTGAGGCCCCAGCATAGAGTGTCCTGAAGCTCCACCCACTTTAGTGAGTGGATTCCTGGGGGCCTTTCCTCTCCTACAGAGGAAGAAGGGGTCTTTTGGGAGACCTGGCAGCTCTTGTATGCAGCTCTCGTTCCCGCAAAGTCAGGACAGGGGATGCCTGAATGGAAGAGCCGGAGAAGTTGACTGTCTATCTTGATGAGACATTCTCAGGCCCTAGGTTTCCTTTCTAGGTGGTAGGCAGCTCTTTTCTGGGGTGCTGGAGAACCACCAGTTCCTGGCGTTCTTGTGGCAGTGAATTTGCTTTTGCTTCTGGGTTCTGCACCCCTAAAATGGGAGGAGCCACTGTGGGTCCTGACCGCCTCTCCTGACCTGCAGCCTGATGAGCTGACTAACGCACTGGAGATAAGCAACATCGTGTTCACCAGCATGTTTGCCTTGGAGATGCTACTGAAGTTGCTAGCCTGTGGCCCGCTGGGATACATCCGGAACCCCTATAACATCTTTGATGGCATTGTCGTCGTCATAAGGTAGGGCCCATCCCCACCTCAGTCAGAGGCTCAGGGAGCCCCATTCAGTAGGTACCGACCGCAGAGGACAAAGTGATAGGATTCTTAGTGGGTTGGGTGATGGGCATGAGATCCCTGATGCACATAACAGGCTAGCAGGTCTAAATTCCCACCTTGGAGCCTTGTCTGTGCTGTGCAGTTGGTTAGCCATGTCTGTATGGGGGCTGGCTTATGAGCAGAGTAATACTGGTCCTGGGGTCGGGCTGGGGCTGCATTTACAATAGCAAAATAAGCACAGAATGATGGACACATGTGAGGTTGGGCCCCGGCTCCCTTCAGGGGAGGAGGATCCTGTACCTGGAAGGGATGATTTGAATATACAGATGAGCCAGGCATGAAAGGCCCTGGGTAGGAGACTCTTGTCAATGAGCTCCCTGACGGTTGGGAGCCAGGGCTTCTCTGAGATTCAGGAGCCACAGTGGATGGGGCTACTTGCGGGACTTGCCCCCAGCTATGGTGTTGGACAGAGGCTATGGTGGCTCCCAGACTGGCCATCCTGACCTTCCCACTACTGTCCCAACCCACAGCGTCTGGGAGATCGTGGGGCAGGCAGATGGTGGCCTGTCTGTGCTCCGTACGTTCCGGCTGCTACGGGTGCTGAAGCTGGTGCGCTTCCTGCCAGCCCTGCGGCGGCAGCTGGTGGTGCTCATGAGGACCATGGACAACGTGGCCACCTTCTGCATGCTGCTCATGCTCTTCATCTTCATCTTCAGGTGGGTGGGGCCTAAGCTCCTCCCTCAGACTGCACTGATGCTAGGGCGCCGGGCATGGTGGGCGGAGCGGATGTGCCCTGTGAGGTCCTCAAATGCACAGGTTGAGCCCTGGGGAGGCTACCAGGCTTTTAGTGGGGTTTGCTTAGCACGTCCTGTGCACCGGTCTTGACACTTGGGGAGGGTGTGGAAGAGGGAGCATCCCACAGGCTACTGAGACTGGTTGTCCTTGTCGTTGTCCAAAGGCAGAATGGTGGCCTTTGTCTGTCCCTTTAATTATTAAGGCCTTCTCAGCTGTAGAAAAATTGTTGAGCCTCAGGATCGGCCCTGACTACAAGCATAGGGTGTGTGTTGGGTGGGGGGTGGCAGCTGACTCTGGCAGAGGGGGTCCTGGGCCCCTCCCACTCAGTGCCCATTCCCCTCAGCATCCTGGGCATGCACCTGTTTGGCTGTAAGTTCAGCCTGAAGACAGACTCTGGAGACACCGTCCCTGACAGGAAGAACTTCGACTCCCTACTGTGGGCCATCGTCACTGTGTTTCAGGTACAGCCCCAGGTGTCCTGGGACAACCTGAAGCTAAAGCTCCAAGGAGCCAAGGGACTGTAGAGACCTCTAGCTCTATCCCCAGGGAAGTACACAGGGTCTCTTGAGGGACCAGAGCCATTTCGAGCCCTGCAAACGTGTCCTTACAGATCTTAACACAGGAAGACTGGAATGTGGTTCTTTACAACGGCATGGCTTCCACCTCGTCCTGGGCTGCTCTTTACTTTGTGGCCCTCATGACCTTTGGGAACTACGTGCTCTTCAACCTACTGGTAGCCATCCTGGTGGAGGGCTTCCAGGCAGAGGTGAGGGATGAAGAGGAGAGAGTCTGGTATGGAGATGCCCCCCCCCCCACATCTTCACACTGCAGCCTCGAGGCCCTCACTTCACCCTGGGCTGCCAAGCACAGGACTTGGGCTGGGGACAGAGGAGCCTGCTGTGGTAGTCTCCACACTTACCGTGTATTGCCTGGGTGCAGGGCGATGCCACCAGATCTGACACCGATGAGGATAAGACATCTACCCACCTGGAGGAAGATTTCGATAAGCTCAGAGATCTTCGAGCCACAGGTATGTGCTTGGATGGTGTAGACCGGGGGTGCTCAACCTGTGGGTTGCAACCCCTTTGGGGGACACATGTTAGACACCCTGCATATCAGATACTTGCATTATTACTCGTAACAATAGCAAAGTTACAGTTATGAAGTAGCAATGAAATAGCTTTATGGTGTTTTTTTTGGGGGGGGAGGGGGAGCGTGTCACCACAGCATGAGGAAAACTTTAGAGGGTTGCAGCAGTGGGAATATTGAGAATCACTGGCGTAAACTGAGGCAGGGTTCTGGCAGGTACTACTGCTGGGACCTCTGGAAGCTCAGACAGCCCCTTCACCTCTAGAGATGAAGATGTACTCACTGGCTGTGACCCCTAACGGGCACCTAGAGGGCCGAGGCAGTCTGCCGCCGCCTCTCATCACACACACAGCGGCTACGCCTATGCCTACTCCCAAGAGCTCCCCGCACCTGGACGTGGCCCATGCTCTCCTGGACTCACGTCGCAGCAGCAGCGGCTCCGTGGACCCCCAACTCGGGGACCAGAAGTCTCTGGTAGGGACCGACCCCAGCCCCTGAAATAAGGGAGGGTCCCTGTAATACCCCAGCCCTGTCTAGGACAGAACCAGGGTCATTCTGTTCCTGGAAGCCAGGGTGTTTATTCCTATGAGATGAGCATAGAGACATGAGGGAGGAATGGACAAGTATTACGATACCTTCTGCTTGCAGCAGTCTGAAATTAACAGTAGAGATAAAAGCTGGCCAAGCAGGGGGTACACCAGAGAAAAAGGTGGGGATCTGACAAAAACACTTAAAAGCAGCCTGAGAAACAGGTGAGCGAGCCAGGCTGAGGGTCCACGGGCAGCAGAGGACACGGCAGCTCACTTCTGTTCACACCCAGAATGTATTCTGTACAAAGAGCAGCCGTGCCTGGAGATGGCTTCTGAGCCCCTGAGAAGGGCCAAGTGAGGATGCAGAAGCAGTGGCTGGACTGCATGGGGAGCTTAGGGGCAGATCCCAGGGTAGGAATCAGGTGAGGGAAAGCCAAAGAAGAGAAGCCGTCTGGTGGATCAATCAGGAGTCCCAGGGCTGAGGCCACCCAGCACAGCTTGCTACAGTCACTTGACGGGGGGCCCTGAGAGATAAGACAGAGACAGGCCAGGAGGAGAGTACGGTTCAGCTCCTGTGAGACCCTGGAGGTAAAGATGTCTCTGGAGAGCAAGTAGTGTGGAAAGCTGAAGGGAACCCAGGTTATGGGCCTCGGCAAATCCAGGGACTGAGAGGTCATGTGCTTTGCCAGCCCTGGCTGATTCTGGGCTTTTGCTCTAACCATGTCTGGCTGAGTCAGGTGTTACCTGAAAACAGGACATCAGTAGTACCGTGGTAGAGGGCTTGCTAGGTGGGATAGCTATGCATAACCAGGCATCCAGCAAGTATTTCATAGATGCCCATGATGGCAGTTGACAGTAATATCTGGGGGAGGTCCCTCCCACCCCAGAAACTGGTGTATGTGGTGATCCTTAGGGCTGTGCCACTCCGCTCACTTCCTGTCGCCCCTCAGGCCAGCCTCCGAAGCTCCCCTTGCACCCCATGGGGCCCCAACAGCGCTGGGAGCAGCAGGCGCTCCAGTTGGAACAGCCTGGGCCGAGCACCCAGCCTCAAACGCCGCAGCCAGCGTGGGGAGCGCGAGTCCCTGCTCTCTGGCGAAGGGAAGGGCAGCACAGACGACGACGAGGTAGAGGACAGCAGACCAAGCACAGGAACCCACCCAGGAACCTCACCTGGGCCCCGAGCCACACCACTTCGGCGCGCTGAATCACTGGACCACCGCAGCACGCTGGACCTGTGTCCCCCACGGCCTGCCGCCCTCCTACCCACCAAATTCCATGACTGCAACGGGCAGATGGTGGCCCTGCCCAGCGAGTTCTTCCTGCGCATCGACAGCCACAAGGAGGACGCAGCGGAGTTTGATGATGACATAGAGGATGTGAGTGGGTGAGACAAGGGGGTGTGGACTATACTCAGCCATTTCCGGCCCCCTCTGAGAGTGGCAAGAGGCAAAGTGCTAGCTGGACCCACAGTTATCCATAGCCGCTCCTGTCGCAGGGCTGCCTCTTGTAAGCAGAATCGGAGGCAGGAATTCAGGGTGTCATTCATGGTGACTCAGAAAAGAGCAGGCCAGCCAGGGTAGGGGTCCAACTTCAAGTTTGTCCCAGGTTAGGAGCTACCTACCATTGGGGGCCAGGCCCCTCAGGATCAGGAACTGCCTCTTAAAGAAGAGGTAGTCTCTACAAAAAGCAGCTCTTATCGGCCAGTCAGCACTTAGATTCCTGTGGCCTCACAGCATGGTCACCCTCCCATTGCTCAGGTGGAGAAGGTGAGGTGGAAGGGACAGAAAGTGGCAAAAAAAAAAAAAAAAAAAAAAAAAAAAGGCTGGCCTCTGAGGTGGGGAGGTCAGAGTGGTCATACATATGCTAGGATAGGAGGCAGCAAGGGGAGGTTACCGTGACCCAGAATCCATCTGTGTCCCCAGAGCTGCTGCTTCCGCCTGCACAAAGTGCTGGAACCCTATGCGCCCCAGTGGTGCCGCAGCCGGGAGTCGTGGGCCCTGTATCTCTTCCCACCGCAGAACAGGTGAGCTGTAGTGACTCTGCGCCCCTCCTGGGAGGGTAGAGTGAGCCGCCCTTACCCACCTGTGGCCAAGCATTTCACCCCAGGCAACATGAATAGACACAGAATCTGTTTGGGGGGGGTCTCCTCACCTCGGCTGCCTCCTCAGGCTCCGCGTCTCCTGCCAGAAAGTCATCGCACACAAGATGTTTGACCACGTGGTTCTTGTCTTCATCTTCCTCAACTGTATCACCATTGCCCTGGAGAGGCCAGACATTGACCCGGGCAGCACTGTGAGTCCTCGGAGGCAGCTGGCCCTTTGGGCGGGGCAGGGTGAGGTGGACGTGGACCTCCGACTGGTCTCTCCCTGCAGGAGCGGGCCTTCCTCAGCGTCTCCAACTACATCTTCACAGCCATCTTCGTGGTGGAGATGATGGTGAAGGTACCGATGTTCCCTTCCCCCTCGGTCCCCGTCCCACACTACCCTGTCCTGAGACTCTCTGCCAAGCCTGAACATGACTGTCCCTCCCCCAGGTGGTAGCCCTCGGACTGCTGTGGGGTGAGCATGCCTACCTGCAGAGCAGCTGGAATGTGCTGGACGGGCTGCTCGTCCTGGTGTCCCTGGTTGACATCATCGTGGCCATGGCCTCCGCTGGTGGTGCCAAGATCCTAGGCGTCCTGCGTGTGCTGCGCCTGCTGCGGACCCTGAGGCCTCTGAGGTGGGGTGTAGGGGGCGGGGGCCACCCATTTGCATCCAGGAAGGACCCAGAAGCCCACCACCCCCACCTCTGCCCACCTGTATGGCTCTCTGGCCACACATTCACGTCACCCTGGGGCCTTGCATGTACCATTGCTTCTGCCCAGCGGTCGCCCTCTTAGATGCGCCCAACGGCATATCCCCTCTGCCTGGGTGCAGGGTCATCAGCCGAGCTCCGGGCCTCAAGCTGGTTGTAGAGACTCTGATATCATCGCTCAGGCCCATTGGGAACATCGTCCTCATCTGCTGCGCCTTCTTCATTATCTTTGGCATCCTCGGGGTGCAGGTGTGTGGCCCTGGCTCGTCCAGGGTCTGCCCTACCCTGGGCCTCTGCTCCCCACTGGTGGGATGGGTCCTGTCCTCCCCGGTTGGGTGGTCAGCACATCTAGTTTGGAATCCGAGAGGCCTGAGGTAGGCATGTCTGTGGGCAAGTGATTGTGCCGGGCTCCCTGGAGTAAGAGCCCCTTCTGGTCAGCTTTTCAAGGGCAAATTCTACTACTGCGAGGGCACAGACACCAGGAATATCACCACCAAGGCTGAGTGCCATGCCGCCCACTACCGATGGGTGAGGCGCAAATACAATTTTGACAACCTTGGTCAGGTAAGTACGGGTGGTGGGCAGAGTGGCCCCGGAGGTGACCATGTATGTGGGGCATGGCTGCCATCTTTACCCTTCCAGTGACCCTTACCCTGCTACACAGGCGCTGATGTCTCTGTTCGTGCTGTCGTCCAAGGATGGCTGGGTAAACATAATGTACGACGGGCTGGATGCCGTGGGCATCGACCAGCAGGTGCGCGAGGCTAGGGCCATGCTCATGGGTGACCTTGAGCAAATCCTGCATGTCTTTGAGATTGGAACAGGTCACCTCAGAAACCTTCCCCAGAATCTCTTGGCTGTCACGGGGCAGCTGCTTCCTCCGGCCCTAAAGGCCAATCCCAGGGGAGGGCAAGGAGGAGGATGGTGGGGGACCCACCGTCTTGTGTGCTGCAGCCCGTGCAGAACCACAACCCTTGGATGCTGCTCTACTTCATCTCCTTCCTGCTCATCGTCAGCTTCTTTGTGCTCAACATGTTTGTGGGCGTGGTGGTGGAGAACTTCCACAAGTGCCGGCAGCACCAGGAGGCTGAGGAGGCACGGCGGCGCGAGGAGAAACGGCTGCGGCGCCTGGAGAGGAGGCGCAGGAGTAAGGCGGCCCCCAAGGTGGAGGGTCGGTACCTGAATGCATGCTGTGTGGCACCCAGCTCTGGGCCTTGAAGCCCTCCAGCCCAGATGGCTCTGCATGCGGCCACCTTGCATGGGGGCCAGGCCTTGGAAGAGGGGCCCGACTGGAGTGAGCCTCTGGGGTGCCTGCCATGACCGTTTGCAGGGTGCCCTGCGAGGGCTCAGGAGATAGATGGGACACTCAGGACAGTGGGCCCTAGCTTGGGAGCACAGAGGGCTTCCCACACAGTGTCCCCACCACAACCGCTCAGACATGTCCTTGTTTTTCCAGGCACTTTCCCCAACCCAGGTACCTCCCTGCTCTGCATGCTCAGCCTGCTGCTACTGCTGCTGTTGCTGTTGCTGCAGTGGGAAAGACGGGCGTCATAGGCCTCCAGGGGCCACCTCAGGGTGGGGCGC
>JADRCD010137414.1:0-13051 GCA_019843815.1 Montemys delectorum | reverse complement strand
GAAGGAAGGAAGGAAGGAAGGAAGGAAGGAAGGAAGGAAGGATGAATTCTTGTCTTCTAGGAGATTTCAGAAACATAATATTTTCACTGCTTTTCCTTTTGAAATCCCAGATGAAGAGAAAATCCAGACAAAAGGAGCTAATATTAAACCTGTTTTTCATTTCACTCCAAATAATTACTTTTCCCCCAAATTTCTAAGAATAGCTTATGCACTTCAGTAATAAAGAACCTTCTAATCCATGGGAGTGCTTCTTCATTGGGAAACCTCGGTGAGCTGCTGGTGTCATTGCAGGCAGCCCTACTGTGCTTTATGAACTCAAGTGTGTCCACTCTGAATGAGTGAATCCTTCTTGCCTGTGGCATCTTGTGGATGTGTGCATTTCAGTGGAAACGCTTAGGTGCATGCACGTGTGGAATGCTGCCTACCCGAGCAAGGGGCCATCCTAGTGATAGGAAAGGCAGACAGGCAGGTCTGCCCTTTAGTGTTCCTGGAAAATCCTGTCTGTCCACACAGTGAAAGAGCGAATTTGAAAGTGTCTTTATGGTTTGCAAACATGCCATTAGAGACAGGGAGCATGAGAAAAACACACCATAGAAATCCCTTTGCAGCTGATTTTCATTTAACCAAACTGAAGTGTGAATGCTTATTACAGAAAATGGCTGGTAATCTGTTTGTAGTAATTTCCTGGAGAGGCTCGAAGAAGCCAAAGCCATCCTTCTGATGGCTGGCTGCCTCCTCCATATTCTATGGGAGCAGCTCCTGCCAGCTTCCAGGAACAATTGTTAAATATTCTGACATTTTTTAAAAACTCAATTGCTGAGCTTGAAATTGGTCATTTTTACACCTGGGAAATCAACAAACACTACAAATTGAGGTCTCTGCCCCCATAGCTCCCCAAAGCCAGTTTATTAACATACTACTGTGCCAGGTGTTGGGAAATCAGAACATCTGGCGGCAGTCCTAATTGTGCATCCTATAGGTCTGTGAAGGAAGATCCTATACACTCTGAGGAAGCTTAGAGTGCCTCGACGGGACAATGATGACCCCAGTGGCTCATACGTCTTTACTTTGGTTTTCAAATGACAGTCACTTCCAAATTTCCTAACTAAGGTTTCATAAAGGATCCTGTCCTGGGTTCCTATCTCAGGGCCATGTCTTTTGAATGTTTTCTTAGGAGCATTCATCTCTTCTGTCCACCAATGGAGTAGGACTTCAGGAGCACCATTCTGGATTTAACCAGATGTCCCTAGACCTTCAAAGGAAACACTTCTGCTGCATTTGCATTAAACCTGTAAGATCACTCCATCTCACCAACCAAACCATCAGGCAGTGGTGGGAAACTCTGCAAAGCAATGGAATTGGTTTATACAGGACTTTCAGGTTGAGCAATGGAATTCCTTTTCACAACAAAGTGAATGATACAATTGTATATGACCCAGAGCTAGATAGGGTAGTATAGGAGATTAGTCATGATTGAGGAAGCCATGGGCAAAATGTGAGGCTGGTAGCTGGTGAACATGAGTTGGTGTGCTCTAAGAAGCTATAATTCATGCACTGCCTCTGAGAAGACTCAGTTGTAGCCCAGACTCCATAGCTTGCCAGCAAGAGTGCAAACATCCTCTCCCCATTGCTCTCTTCTGGTAGCCTTACCTGCCTCAGGAGTTTCCATCCATGTGGCTGAGCTTGAGGCTCCTTATGTCTGAGCTCACTGTCCTTAGAATGTGCACTTTGCATACATTTCTCCTTCGTTGAGGATACTTCCCTATATCTGTCTTCACTGAAGCTGCCCCGTGCTCTCAGGCAGCTTTTCTATAGGCTCACAGGCCTATTGGCTCTTAACAAACAGGATTTTTGAAGCTAGTTCTGGAAGCTGTATCTCCTACTCTAAACTTCTTGATACATTGGTGTTGTGACAGGAGAGTGATGAATTTCAAAGAAAGACTCAACCACTGCATACTTGAACTTGTGTGTTTAACAGCTCTTTCCTTTGAAGAGCCATTGCATGCCAATTCCATGCAGGTCTCTGTATCTGAAACACATGTGTCTATAGAGATAGTATGTAATAGTTGTACCATTTCTCTTTATGGTATCCGATGCACAGTAAGTGTATCATCTGTTGAATGATGTTGTGGCTTGAATGTAAAATGTCACCATAGGGTTGATGTTGGAACACTTAGTCTTCAATTGATGGCACTCCTTTTTTTAATGTTATAGAACTTTTAGGAGGTAGAGCTATGCTAGTAGAAATAAATCTCTTGGGATTGGCCTTGAAGTTTGATAGACTGGCCCCTCTTCCTGTCTGATCTCTATTTCCTGGCTGGTCACAATGTGAATGTTGGCTTCATGTTCTTCTGCCTGGTCTTCCCCACCATGATGAATTACATCTACAAATTGTGAACCAAAATATCTTTTCATCTCTTTAGTTACTTCTTTTTGGGTATTTGTCACAGCAGCAAGAAACGAACATAAATGAACAATGACCATGAATGATAAGTGGTTTGATACAGTTTGAACACCCTACTTGAATGGAAACCTCCACCATCCATTTTCTCTCTGTGTCTCTGTCTCTGTCTCTCTCTGTCTCTCTGTCTCTCTCTGTCTCTCTCTGTCTGTCTCTCTGTCTGTCTCTCTGTCTGTCTCTCTGTCTGTCTCTCTGTCTCTGTCTCTGTCTCTGTCTCTGTCTCTCTCTCTCTCTCTCTCTCTCCCTATCTAGCATGGTAAGTGTTCTCTAGTACCTGGTGGCTGCTTCTCTGGGAAGTGTCACTGGAACTCTGCCAATGAAACTGGTCGCAGCATCTCTTCTCCTGCTCTGGGTGGGGTGGTTCTAAGAGTATGAGGACTTTAAGAACAATTTACGCTTGACCTTAAGGTCCAAGCAGTAAGACCCCTGAGGCCCAGTGATCCAGATTCCCCACTCCTGGCTCCAGTCCTCAGCCTCCTTCACCCTTCACATCTGTGTGATTAGAGAGTAAAACAAGAAAACTTGTCTTTGAGTCAGGGAAAGAAAACATGAGCGGCTAGCACACTGTTCCACTGTTTGGTAGCCTCAACAGAAGAATGTCACTTGCATTGGGAATGTCCACATAAAGAAGAGTCCAGCTGTGCAGACATCCTGCCTTCTGAGGTCCAGCTCCCATGATAAAGCCAGAGAAGACTCTGGCCAGATCATACTTTCCCTTTTGAGAAAACCAATCTTACCAAGCCTTGAGTAAGAGGAGGAGTCAGGAAGTGCCAATCATAGGGGTGGGACTTGATTATGAGATCAAAACAGGAGCAGGGTGAAGCCATTCTCTGTTTCTTTCTACAGCTGACTTGCTTTGCATGGTCCTTAGGAAACATTCAGGTACCTCCAATGGAGCTTCTGCAGGCCACCAGAGTTCTCACACATTTTGCAGTGGGAGGTGCACCTTTACCGCTAGCTTGTCAGTGCATCCTTAACAGGGTGAGTCTGTTAGCTGTGTGGGCTTGACATTTATGAGGAGGCAAGCCTGGGAGGCCTGCTTAGCTTTAAAGGCAGAAAAATGCAGCGGATGGATGTGAGGGTAGGATCATTTGGTACACTGTAGAAGAGCAGCACAGGTTGGCTGTAACCACTAATGGAATCATGCTAGCTGAATCATGGACTCCTGATGCACAATATAACTGTTTTATTAGATAATAAAGAATGTCTTTACTCCCAAGAAATGGATTCTTAGAAAATTCCACTGCACAAACCTCCAGAGCGCTTTCTAAGTGCCGTATTAGCTCCCCTAATGGGCTGGAAACCTGGTATTAATGGTGCAGGGAGAGGGCGTGCCAGCGAGGTCACATGGGAAGAATGTCTGTCTGAGGGTGGAGAAACTCTGGGCTCACATCCAGAGGCATAGATTCTTCGTCTTCTTTTGGTTCCTCTTTCCCCTTTTCAGCCTTTAAATATTTTTTAAAGCCATTTTAGTGCAGAAAACTGCAGTCTCTGGGGCTTCTGAGTGCAGAGTCACAGTTGGCTGGCTATAGTGATGGAGCTTTGGAAACTCAGTTAATTCATCTGTGTGTTGTTCTGTTTGTGCTACTGTAACAAAGCACTTGAGTCTCTGTACCATTGCAAACAACAAGAATGTACTGCTCACATGTTTGCATTGGAAGAGCCCATTATCAAGGAGCTGGTACATTTGATGTCTGGCCAGAGCTGATCCCTCTGCTCCTAAAATGGCACCTTATTGCTGCATCCCTGGGTGAGACTGGATGCCGTGTCTTCTCGTGAATGAAGGACAGAAACATGAAAGGCTATACCTACTTCCATCCAGGCCTATACAAAGCCCCGATCCCATCTAAGAAGACAGTGCTTATAGCTCAGCCCTTCCTGAGATCCTGATCTCTTAACTCTGTTAAATATGTTTGCAGGTAATTTTTGGAAGGGCATATGCATCCCAAACAAATCAGAACTCTTAATCTCAAGCATGATTATACTTTTGAGGCAGGGTTTTTATGAAATAGTTAATGGCTTAATTAATTAATCCTATATGGAGAGAGTCCTAATCTGAAGTGAATTGGAATCAAGGCCTTTGATAATCTTGCATTCTGATGTATCTCTTAGCTCAGGTCAAATTTGGGGCGTGGTTCTAGGTATCATAATCAGGTGTATGGGGGGTGGGGGAGTCTGTGAGGAAACAAAAGGGATATACTCACAGTCCCAATCAAGGCATTAATGTGGCTTCAGGAGCAAGAAAGGAAGGTAGCTCCCGGTGAAGTAGATGATCTGGAGGTTGAGATGTCAAGTCTTTGATTTCATCTGCTTTCTTTCTGCAAAGTGGGGCAGGCAACATTACCAACTGAGAGGGAGAAGTGAGGAGGTAGGATGGAGAGGAAAGAGGAAGGTGTAAAGGAGATATATGTGATCTGGGGTGCCTGGTGGTCAAGAGGACCCATGAGATTGGGTTCATTGTACATATCAAGCACAGCCATTGTCTTCGGCTTTCTGATCTCCAGGCTCATGTACATAGGCCCCAGCTTTAGGTCCTCCTAGGCCTGGTTTCCTGACTGCAGAGAGGGAAGGTGAGAGAGCAGGGGATGAGAAGAAAGAAGAAAGATTCTAGAGAAGATTTTTCAACCCTGTATGAAACTAACAAAATATGACAATGATAGCATGGGAGAGAGAGCAGATCAAAGGAGACCAGGGCGTTGGAGGTCCCACTCAGGTAAAAAGATTGAATAAAAGGAGAGAGGGCAGAAGGAAATCACTGCCACTGAATGATTGGAAAAGGAAAATAGCCTTTCCATTGGTTGGTAATGATGATGTATGACCACAGAAATGCCCAAAGTGGGAAAAGAGAGACTGGTAGAGACAATCAAGAAGCTGAGGCACCATGGTTGTAGACCAATCAAACATTCCCAGGGTTGTTTCGTCCAACGAAATTGAAAGAGTGTAGCCAGTAGTGCATGTCTGCAATCCTAGCTGCTTAGGATATTTAGACTACTAATGAACCCAAACCTAACACTACACAAAACTAAGGTGCCGGAGGGGAGAGGGAGGAAGCCTGGAAGCCATATCTACACTTGTTTGCATCTGTCTGGGATTGGGAAGTGAGCAGAAGCAGTGTGAAGAGTCTTGGTTCTCAGATGAGAAAGGCAGAGAGTCGTTTTGGAAGTAGCAGCCAGCATCTATAAGGATATTTGAGATGGAAATTTCAAATGACTCAGTTGTGTCATGTGATGTTCTTCTGGAAACCGTCTTATGAGAGGGTGTTTTGGCTGAGAACAGATCCGTGGTGTTGTTCTGGAAGCTGCCAGGAAAAAGAGCATGTGATGTTTTGCTAGAGTGCATGCTTGAGACAACATGTGATGTTTGGAGATGGTATAAATATAACCCAATAGACAATAGATGAAGCTGTATGGTATTGGTTCACCTTGCTACTCTTCTGGTCTTCATTGGGCTTTGCTGGCAGTGGTCTTAATTGAGGACACTGAGGCATTGGTCTACCTTGCCCTCTTTGCTTGCTGATCATCATTTGTCATAACTTCCTAGAGAGCAAAATGCACCAAAGAACTTCTGGTGGTATTGTACTGGCTTCTTGCCACTTCTGTGGACTCAGGCCAATTGGCAGAGTCTCGAAGTTTCTTCTGGATCAAACTGCTATTGCTGATTTGTGTTAACTAAACTGCTGCTATCCTAACAACAGAGATTGTAATTGCCCCAAAGAACTATTTCTAAACGGGTCCACATCCTCCTTTACCCTATCTCTGGTGGGTGGTGGGCTAGAATAGAGGTTAAAGTATTTAAGAATCCTTTTTAAAGCAGGTTTTGAAAAATCTAAGCCTACAGACTTTGGGTTAGTTTTGTCATCATTGCATTCAAATACTTTTAAGAAACAACTTAAAAGAGGAAAGATTTGTTGTGGCCCAAAGTTTTAGAGGCTTCATTTCATCATGTGGAGAAGGCATGAAGGAGCAAATTGATTTGTACCATGGTGTGTGTGAGAGAGAGAAAGACAGAGATAGAGAGAGGTAGAAAGAGAGAGACAGAGATATGCACAGAATATGAATATGAATGCTATATATGAATATCTGTGCTAGAGGAAGGCTCACGTTTTTAGGCTTACATTCTGTCCAGTCCCCAGTATATGGGGTAGTCTTCTTCCCTTAGTTCCTTGCTAATCTTCCCACAGTGTACTTCATTGATATAGGTACATCTAAGTCTGATGATGCTGGCAATCAAGATTAATCATCACAGACATGTTCACAATTCCAGACTCTGACCATTGAAGAATAAGCCTCCTCTACCTCCTAGCCTTTAAACCAGAAAGACAATGATGCTGATGAGGATTTGATGATGTTGAATACAAAACACTGAGGGTAGGGTTAACTCAGGTCAAAGTCTGGGTGAAGTCTCAAAGCATTTTGGTTTAATTGATATCATAAGTATGTAGTGGTAGGTATTCTGGGCCAAGGTGTTGGAAACTCACTGCTATTTAGACATGTAGCAGCATGCCACCAGTGGCCAAGCCAGAGATATGCTAAGAACAGAGTTTTGTAGGGACCAGGATGAGAGGTTTGTCAGTAGTCACACCCCCCAGGCCCTTCCTGAGTTGAATAGCACAGCCAGAAAGTGATGCCCTGCCTCCTTGTGGATGGGACCAGGATATTTTCCAGGACCTGAGGAACTGAAGGTGGAATGAGATTCAGATGAACTTGTGGTGTTGCTTTGGGCATTAAATGAGTTGCTATGTGCTAAGAAATTCGAACAGCCCTGGATTCCTGTGATTATTCTTCTGTTATAGAACACATGGGTTTAATTACAATATACAAATGGTTGAGGGAAGATATCATGAAACAAAAGTTCCAGCAATAGACACTGGTTGCCAAACTCTAGCACTGTTTCATTTTAATGATAATTACTATTATAAGGGCAAGCCCTCTAGGAATAACTGTGTGCTACAATTGTGGAGCAAAGATTGGCGCCGTGATAGGATTCTTTGCTTTAATAAATAATGGCTTCATCACAGGAGCTCTTAACCTGTGGCTTCCTAACTGCCTGGAAATTTATGCAAATATGGATGAAAACATTCATCTGTATAATTTTCTAGGTTAGGTTGTCATCAGATTTCCTAAGAAGTCCATGTGCCCCAAATAGGCTAAGCAACATTAAGCTTTCCCAATTAAGACAACTCCATTTGTAAATATATAGGTATATGATAATAAATTGAAATACATGTGCCATCAGGCCAATGTATGAACAAGCAAAGAGATAGCCAATCAAGGAATCACCACCCACTGATATCTGCTCTGCTCCTGCCAGTTTTAGGAGTAATGAGACAATGCATTAACTATGGTTCCTGCTCTGAATGGCGTCACACTGCACCCTGGCAGTAGGTAATTTAAGAAAAGGCTTTTAAAGGAGTTGTTTATGAGTGTATGAGCAGGAAATTACAGCCTACAAGAATGTAATAGTGCTCTGGGTTTGTATGTGGTAGGACCCAGACAAGAGTCCCATCGGGGAACCTGGAAGTAGGCTGCACTGGGTGGGGCCACAGGACAGATGTGTAGCCCTTCCTTTTGGTGCTGATAAAACAACCATATTATTGATTCAGGGAGGAAAGCGGGTTTTCTCCTTTCTTCCTCCATGCCTACAGTATTCTCTACTTCTAAACCTCACCTGGGTAGCCCATCACTATAACTTCTTTCTGTAGTCCATATGGCCCCAAATCTAGATACAGAGGGGAAAATCAGTCTATGTGGGAAAAAGGATGGTGTCCAGCTCAGAGACCTGGGCAAGGGAAGGGTTTGAGGAACTAGGGGGAATCCTGTCAGAGTCACCTGAGCGAGCCTCACAGATGGATTCATGGATTTTAGTGAATTCTCATCTCCTTGAAGAGGAGTAAATAGTGTTCCTGCAGCTAGGAGGCTGATGTTTGAAAAGCATGGGGAACATTGATCTTATTCTAGCCCAAACCTGTCCGTTCTAAGCATCTGCACACCCGACAGCCATATCAGTGCTCTTGCTGTTAGACAGAGCTGAACTCAATTTGGGTATTTAACACACTTGTACAATTTATATATCTTTTAATTTATTTTGAGCTAGTTATAGACTTTTGAGAAGCTAAAAACAACCCTGGGAAGGCTACTGCAGCCCTATTTTAACATGAAAATAAACAAAACATGAAGAACGGCTGACATATGGTGTGCCACAGTAGCTTCAATTGTCTGTAGATTTGGAGAAAACAATACCCTAAGGACTTTGGGCTTACAAACCTAGGGTGACCTTGGGATGCTTGGTCTTAGATTGGCTATTCTTGAAGTGGGAAGAGTGCCTTCCCCTCACATAAGTGGTCAGGACTCATTGAGACCATGCATGAAAGGGGGCTAGCATAGTTCAGTGTGCAATAATTACTGTTATCATTATTAGGTGGTGGGTTAAGGGAAAGGCCTTGTCTCCTTTCCACCCTTGCAGCCTCTGGCAAGCTCTCAAACAAACAAGATGCTTAGTCAATTGCTGGTAGATGGATGACTGTGTGAAGGGCTGGATCTTCAGTGAGTGTGTGTTCTTGAACCCCTAATCAGGCACTAGATCAGCTGGACCTGGTGTGTTAAAGCTTGGAGGCTCCAGGAACCTTTCCCATTGGAGCCTCATTTATCGTCCTGACTTCTTCTTGCCGACACTGGGTGTGATGCATTGCTGCGCCCCTTATCTTGCTCAGGAAGCCTGCTCTCCAGTCCTCCTCTCATGTAAATGCAACCAAGACCCCATTTATCAAGGGGACACAGCGTTCTTCTGGTAAACTAAACTGCCTAATGTACAGTGAAGGCGAGGTCTGCCTACAGCATACTGAATGGCAGTGGTGAGGCTCCTCGCTTGAAGAGATGCTGAGCTAGGCTGCCGACACTTGGAAGATAAAAGCCCTGTGTGTCATAGTATGATTGTTTCTGACGTGGCTTTTCTGACTTGGGACAGGACTGGGACCAGAAAAAGGGGACAAAACACAAGACTTAACGGTTAAAGAAAACCAGGCCAGCTTTATTCATGTGAACTTGGAAATGCTACACTACCTATGTCTCCTCCTCTGCCTTCCTGGAATGGCAATGATGGATTCTTGGATTGGTGGTGAGGATGCCAAGGTTGATGGGACCTCCACACTCCTAGGGTAATAAATACATCCATTGTGTAGCTCATTGTGTAAAGTGCTCAGGAGCCTTGGATATTCAGAATAGGCGTTACCTGAATATTCTGGGACCTCTACCTTCAAATTCTGTGTAGGAATCACAGCTATTTCCTCAGGAGATGTCCCCTAGGGGATAGTAGAAGACCACTCATATTCTTTCTTATTCACACTGAAAGAGACATTTATAACTACAAACTACATAGCACTATATTATAGAAGAGTCACAAATAGCTGCTTCTTTAGAGTCTTGCATTCTTCAAGTGCCAGATCAGACATGAAACAAGTGTGCTGGCTAGCTTTCTTTTTAAGTTGACACAAGCTAGAGTTATCTGAAAAGAGGGACTCTTCACTAAGAAAACGCTTCCTAAGAAAAGATCCAGCTGTATGACATCTTCTTAATTAGCAATCAGTGGGGGGGCGTGCCCAGCCCATTGTGGATGGTGTCCTTCCTGGTCAGGTGGTCCTGAGTTCTGTAAGAATACAAGCTGAGCAAGCCATAGGAGTAAGCCAGGAAGCAGCATTCCTTCATGGCCTCTGCATTAGCTCCTGCCTCCTGTTCCCTGCCATGGTTGAGTTCCTGTTCTGACTTCTTTCAGTCATGGACTATAAAGTAGACATATATATACGAAATATGTTTCCTCCCCCAAGTTGCTTTGGTCATGGTGTTGCACCCCGGCAATAGAGACTCTGACTAAGACAACAAGTTTAATGTGCAAGGTTGAAGCAGGCAGTGAATGCAGAGGAGCTCAGGGGCCATAGGGAAGGAGAACAGAGCCCTGACTGGGGCTGAGGGGTCCTGGAGACTTTTTTCAGGGAAGCTAGATGCATCTATTTTATGTTAGATTCAGGTGCTTTGTACTTAAAACGAAACCACATTTTGACTTCCACAGTTTTTAACACAGTTTTAAGTAATGTTTGGCTTCTGGGGTTAGTTGATTTCAGAGTTAGAGATCCTGCCACGGCCCACTCTATCCTCACACTCTTGGTTTCTCTTTGATTTGATTGAACTAAGTTCAATAGACTAAGTTGAGCTCCTGGATCCCTTTTTAAAGCACTACCAGGTGAGCACATCAGGGCTTTACTTTCTGAGAGTCAAAGAATAACAGTGATCTTTCCACTTCTTTCATAAATGAACTTGGTTGTCATATTTCTGTTGGGTCATAACTACTTTGTTTTCCAAAATCTGATGTATCTACACCATGGCACTCAATGCACCAAAGGGGAATGAATGCTCAGGGCAGTCAGGTTCCTTATCTGTGATATTTCTTCATCAAGGTTATCTAGGGGAGCAATGCTGATACAAGGGATGTCTTTTAAGGCGGAGGGGATTGGCTTGCATGATGCAGGGTAGGTAGTTCAACAATGACTACCTCACACTGGAGAGGCTGAGAATCTGGTAGCTGCTCAGTCCATGAGCCTAGATGTCTTAGCAATCATAGTCTGATGCTCAAGGGAGGTGGGAGATAGGATGGAGCCTAGAGAGCTGCTGTTCTTCAGTTGACATAGGAACACTGAGGAAGGCAGGTTACACTATCAACAGAAGATGGTGATGCCAGCAGTACCACAGATGGACTTGCCAGCAAGAAGGGAAGATGGACAGCCAAAGGCAGTACAGCTTTTCCTTCAGGCCAAGTCTCGGGTAGGGTGGGGGTGGTCTTTCCCTGTCAGGAAAATAGCCTTACTACCCACCCCTTTCCAAGGAGTGTGTCTCTTATTTGATCCTGGATCCACTCAAGTTACCAACCCAGACTGACCATCACAGGGAGCAAATTCATTTTATATTTTCTGTTTGGGTAGTTATTAGATTATATTTTGTCCTTTAAATCCAAATTTTTATAGGTTACTAAGAATGAGAGTTTTAAAGCCTTTTTTTTTTTTTTATAATATTTCTTAGGCCATTTTGACTCTGCCAGTTCCTCAGGTACAGTCTACATATTGACACTGGGTCTATTGAATTGCTTGTGATCTTCCCTGATTATTTCCCTTGTCCTGATGGTTTTGTTCTTTTCCTCTGTATTCTGTGAGGAGTAATCAGTACTATAGCCTAGAGTGGAGTGAAGTGGGAGACAATAGGCCAGCCTTAGATCTTGAGCTAGTTTCTAACCTGGTTTCAACAACTTCCACTGTGGTCTCCAATGCTGCTTTTGGTGACATCGTCAGTGTGAGGTGAAGGTGCTGCAGATTGCCCATGCTTCTCTTTTGAGGGATGGTAAGCTGCCCCATGGCCTCTCAGCTCACATGTCCCACAGACAATGTCAGCTTGTTTTAGGAATCTCATTCTGTAGCTGAGAAGGAATTGAAAGGGAAGAGGTCGAGGTGGGAGAGCAAGCTAGCATACAGGGCCCTAAAACTGCCCTACAATTGGCCAGTATCTTGTCTAAACTGGCAACAGATGGAGAATTAATGGAGACACAAGCTGGGTCATTTAAAATGTTGAAGACTAAATAGATCATTGCAGCCATACTTGTGTGTGATTTAAAAGCAGGTGATACAACACCCCCAAAGTAATAAGCTACTCTCAGAGATGAATTAGGATTCAGTCTGGCAATTACATTAAGGTTCCTGATAGATAGCTCACACGAAGAGCTGCAATTATGATACATATCGCTATTCTGCATGGCGGGCTCACATAACTCATCATATTGGTTTGAAGTTTCACAACAGAGTAGGGATGTCAAAGACTCCTCACTTTCCAGGAGGAGGAAATGTCTTCCTTTGATTTCAATGACTTCACCAATGGCACTTAAATAATTAATTCCTTTTGTTTCTGGTTTTGAAGGTGACTGATAAGTAGGTCAGATGTACGTCCTCTGATTTTTTTCAAACTAATACATGTAACCTCACTTTAAATGCATAAGCATTTCTAAAAATATTTAGTAAACCAGCATTATGGGAGGAAAAAGAAGACAAGATTATTCTTCTGCACTGTACAATTTATAGGAAGGAAGTACTGGGATAGGAAAAGGCACACAGACAGTGGAATTGGTGACCTAAGGCCTGTTCTCTGCTGTTTACTAGACATGGAGAGATGGTTAGTATGCCTCTGACCCAAGTTCTGATTTTGGCCCTGTGGGGGTTTTTGTTTGCTTGGCTTTTGCTAGAAAGTTAAACATTGCTAGAACATTTGATTGGTCTCGCGAGAGTTAAATGGGTCAACATGAAAGTGTAGCATGGAACAGATGTCCCAGGAACAAGATTTATTTTTTCAAAACATTTTTATATTTCTCAAAGTTGATTTCTTTCTCTCAAGTGGAAATACATTGTTAAAAGCAAAGGGCATCCAAAGCATCGCATTAGTGAAGCCACTCAACTAATAGCGATTGTTAGCCATTGATTGCCCCTAGTAATTACAGACCTGTTCTCATGGAGACGCTACAACTTATCCATTAGTCCACTGAAGGTACCTCCTCTATCTGAAC